>PVIR01004816.1:0-68381 GCA_004026965.1 Petromus typicus | reverse complement strand
TCAGTTCATTTACAAGTGAAGTAGGCGATGGTTTGTTGTGCTGTGAGAGATGCCACCAACTTATTTTTATTTTTAATTTGTCTGTTCTTCAATGGACGACATTGTCAACTTTTTTACCATTTTCATCTCTTTGAGCTATAACCAAATTTCTAACATACTATATATGACAAAAAATATGTATAGGATTTATATTAGAAATATAACTACTCATAATATCTGTGTCCATAACTACTCTTATATCTGTATTAATAATCTGTTTGTACCTCCCAAGGAAGAACTAAATTTTGCCCATGTTGCATCTCAAGAAACTGACAGAAGATGCAGCCTGAGTGCCAATGCTTAGTGAATGACTGAACACAAAATTAAGTTTTATGCAGGTATTGGTTTAAATCAGAACTTTGCTTGTTTCTACTTCATAATTTTTTTTAACCTCGGATTATGAAATATGAAAAGCATGTTCATTAACTCACCAGCTGTAACTTCAGAGAACTGGCTATCATTTTGACAGATTTTAATTTGATTAAAGTAGAATATTTATTCAACACATACTGAGGAGTTCATTAGATTCAGGTACTTTATTGGTTGCAAGATGCAAAAATGAATGAGATACACTAAATCATAAGTGGTAAAAGACAAGAAAGCATAAATACTGGGGCAGTAAGCCATGGAGGAGACCTAACCCATTTTGGGAGAGCAGGACTCATGGTTCTTTCCATCAATATTGGTACTGCTCATGTGGTTTTCTTACAGCTCAAAAGAGTATAATTTTCTTTATTTGCTATTCGCTTAGTCTTTTGGCAGATACACAGATACAAAAATTTCTTCACTTCCAAAGAATCCATGCTATATCTATAAAAAACAGGAATATCATCAATAAAAGTCCCCTTTTTACTTTTATTGTTCAAATTCACCACAATCAGCCAAAAGGTGAATTCTACTGCTGATTCCTTAGAATACGACTTTTATGGAGTTGTAAAATTCCCCAATAATCTACATTTACATCTTCAAAATGGGTCCTTTTAAAGAATGTCTTTAATTGTGTGGTTTCCTGACAGTGATCACTGACATCCATGTGTTTTCAGCTCAGGGACTTTCAGTGTGTGTCTGACACCTAAACTAAATTCAGTGTGTAGAAATCCTGCTCTCATGCTGAAGTGTTGCCACTATGAGGACAAATGTGGTAATTGTGTCACGGTGTATGGCTGTACCACGGAGTCATTGCTTGTTCTTTTCATCCGTGTCCAATGGGTATGATGTTATAATTAAGGATGGTTCTTTGGCAAAGGGAACATAGCCTGAGATCATCTTCAGTAACTTCTTCAGCTCTTTTCCAGGCAATAAATTAACTTTGAAGGGGTAAAATAACATGAAAGTTGTTTGAAGCTATGTCTGATGGCCAAAGGGAAAATACGCACACATGTGTGAGTTCATGTGCAGACAGACGCACAGCCTCTCTCATGCTTTGCTTCTGAAGTAGATGTGTGAACTTAGCTGCATATATTCTCATAAAAATGGCACAAAATGAAAAAATACATCAGCTATAATAAAGAAAGTAGCATTGCTCTGTATTCCAACCGGGTTGCTGCCTTTTGTTTTTATTATAAACGTTCTCATCTGGGATTGAGTTCACTTTGGAGTTAATGAGCATTGCTTTTTTATTGGGCAAGGACTCTGAGATTAAACGTCAGAACATTTTATCCCTTGAATAAGAAATAAGACAGTAACAGGTATTAGACACTTGTCACGTGTTGTCTGCATACTGTGAACAGAAGTATGAAACAGCCTGCCCTCAGAATACTTCCGTACAGGGCCATCAACTGTCTCTTCTAACTCTAGATCAAGGAACTCGGAAAACGGGTGATGCTGACTTGTGTAGAAGAAACCATGAACCTGCTTACAAAGGTCTTTGACAGCGGGTTGTCAGCACTTTTCACAGGAAGGAATCATGGGGTGCACAGTGAGTTGAATTAATGGAAGCTCTTGTCACCTTGTGTGCCTCTATGAGATAGTCTCCCCTGTTCTAATTTAATTTTTGTTATACTTTTAACCTATGACCTATTTTAATATTTGTATACTCTCAAATGTTTTAACTGTTTATCAACATTAATAACTCTAAATAATAGTTCCATAAATCTATATCTTATGTCACTTTATCCCCTCACTAGAAAGTTTTGACTTTTTTTCTATGTAAATTGACGATACAAAGCTTACCTCTTTTTCCTCGGACTTTCTTAGTCATTTGCGCCATTGGTTTCAGAGCTGAGGTTGCTAACATTGCATTTTAAAGTTGAGAGACCATGTATAAAAGTGTATCTAAGTGGTAGAACAGTTTTCTACTATGGATGAGGCCATGCATTTAATCTCCAGCATGAGCACATGGATGTACACAGACACACATACACATACACACGCACACGCACACACATATAAATGTATATGAAAGTTGACAAAAATACTTATTATTAGCTTATTTTTTTTTTTGAGACAGGGTCTTGCTTTTGTAGTTTAGGCTGTCCCAGAGCTCACTACATAGCCCAGGCAAGCTTCGAACTCATAGCAATCCTCCTTCTCTGCCTCCCGAGTGCCAGGCGTGAGTCACTATGCCCAGCGTTGTGGTATGTGGTGCCGATTGCTGATGGGTATGAGTCACCATGCCTGGCATTGTGGTATGTGGTTACCAGGGATTTAACTAGGGACCTTATGCTTTCAAGGCAGGTGCTGGAACCACTGAGCATATATATACCTGGCCCAAATAAGATTTTTTTTTGGGGGGTGGTGGTGGTGGTGGTGGTGGTGGTCCCAAAAAGTGCTGAGTCATGATTCCCAGTGTTATTATAGGGCCACTCCCAGGAGACAATGGTAGCACTAAGGACATAAAACACCATAACTTTCTTGTTTCTATTGTGATTTGTGTTAACTTTCTAACTGTCTTTCTTGTAACTAATGTATCATCACAGTGTCAGGACTGTTCATTCTTGCAGTCATATCGTCATTAGTAGATGCAGTCACAACTTTTTTTCCCATTTGAGTAGAGATCAATTTGTGCCTCATTCTTTATGTAAATTGCTATTTATGACTGTTCTATAGCTCTTAACCTGCGACTTTCCTTCATTCCTCTCCTGAGTTGATTAGTTATTTCTTGATTTGCCTCCTCATCTTGCTAGACTACATTTTTTAGTAATGTCCCAAGAAGTCATGGAAGTGTCAGTATTGGGAAAATTTGTATTTTCCTTCAAGTTTTGTAAGTTAAAAAGTAATTTCTGAACTTCTATTTGCAGTAGAATTATGTCAAGAATAGTCTTAAAGAGCCTCTTATAGATTCTGGCTAACACATAGCTGTCATGCATTTGCGGGCACTTGCGTTTTCTTCTTTACAGTAGTCATATCATTGACATTCTATAGAAGAAAAGGCTGGCTAACAATATTTTAAACACTAAACAAGCAGGAGGTGGGATTGCCTCAAAGGTAAATGCCGATATCTGCACAATAGTCTAAAGATTGGACCATCAGAAAGTGGGGAAACTTTGTCTAAGATTTTCACATTAAGCCTGGTACTATGTAAGGAGGCAAAAATGGTCCAGATTAGTATTGCTGTCTGACTCCCTATTAGAAAAGAAGAAGAAAAAAATCTCTTCGCAGGAACTCTTCTGAGCAAAGGCTCACTGATACGCTACAAATTATGATGAAGGAAATAGGAGCTTTTGAAATAAGCCAATATAACATGAGTGAGAGTTGACAGAAACAATACTTTTTTTTTTTTTTTTTTTACTTTGGAAGACTTCATGTTTTACAGTTTTGAATGTGTAGTATGTGTAAATTGTTTAAAGGAGCAAAATACAAGCCTAAAAACATGAAAAAGTAACCAGAGACTGTCTAAACTTTTCAAGTTAAAAAATAGAGAACTTTTCAAAATGAAACATAGAAATGAAATGATATCATTGGAAAGATTAATACTAAATATGAGGTACAGAAAAAAATTTAGTGAACCAGAAAAGTGGAACAATAAATTACCTGGAATGCAATGGAAAGTCAAGAAGATGGAAAATATGGAAGGATAGAACCTATGTAATATATGAGGTATGATGAATAATCTAATCTTAGTTCCAGAAATAGAGAAGGGTAATGGGGTGGTACCCTATGAAAGTGATTGTGTTGAAGAATTGTAAGAACAAGCTAAAGGCAACAATACATAGGAGGACAAATTCTTCTTCAGGATAAACAAACAATAAACCCACAACTGGGCACATAGTAATTAAAGAAAACACTAAAAACAGGCAGAAGAAAAGTAAATTGCCCTTAGACAATAATAATTGGACAATATTAGAGGTGGGAAAGAATGGGATAAAATCTACAAAGCTTTCTGGGAACTTTATACACATCAATCCAGTCTCTCAAGAATTACTCTGAAGTAAACATTCTAATGCTAGTTATAACAGAAGGAGCTGCGCCAGGGATTTGGCTCAGTGGTTCCAATACCTATCTTGTAAGCACAAGGGCCCAGGTTCATTCCCTGGTAACCACATACAACAATGCTGGGCATGGTAACTCACACCCAGCAGCAATCAGTACCACATACCACAGTACAGGCGTGTAGTGGCTTACCCTGTAATCCCAGCCTTTGGGAGGCAGAGGCAGGAGGATTGCTGTGAGTTTGAGACTGAGCTCATGGCCAGCCTGAACTACAAAGTGAGACCCTGTCTCAAAAAAAAAAAAAAAAGAAGGAGTTTTCTATTTTAAATTCATTTTTTAAAAAAAGAAGGGAATTCACCATTCATAGGTCCTTAGTAAGAAATTTCTACAGAAATAAATTGGAAAGAGGGAAAATAGTATCCAGACGAGCATTCTTCATATATATATACATATAATAAATTTTCCTATTAAGTTTGTGAATTAAAATTATGTTAATCCTTTTCTCTGAATTATCTTTTTACTTGATTTTTAGTATTTGTTTTTCATGTTTATGTTGGCCTTCTTTTATACTTTTAAACTCTTGATTCTGATTCATATTTAACATAGAGGAATGATGTGTCAGTTTCCTGTTGGTGTAACAAATCGCCACAAGCTTTGAAGCTTAAAACAACAGAAACTTGCCATTTTACTGTTTTGAAAGTGTGAGAAATCTGCAGTTAGTCTCATGGAAGTAAACTGCAGGTGGTGTTGACTGGGCTGGTTTTGTTCTGGAGATTCCAAGGAAGAACGTGTTTTCTTTCTTGCCTTTTCCAGCTCCTTGAGGCTAACAAGCAGTCCTGATATGGCCATGTCATTTTTTTTGCTGCCTCCATTGTCTCACTGCCTTCACTCTGGCTCTGAGCTTCCTGCCTCTGCCTCAGGGCATCAGGGTAGATTTTTAGAAAGAGTGCATTATAAGGGGGTGTAACATCCACGTTTATTTTTGAGGTGTATTTCTATTAGTGGATTATTAGCTTTAATTTTGTGTTTTAGCATATTAAATAATGAGTATTTAACAGGAAAATAAACTATCAAAAAATCATATATATGTTCTTAATATGTAATGAATGTGTGGAGTAAATATCAATATTGCCAACATCGGCTATTGACCTGCTTTCAAGATTTAAAAAAAAAATAACAAAAATAAATTCCTATTTGAAATACAATAAAAATACAAACAAAACTAGCACAGAAATAATCTTTGTTTCACTTATCCCACCTACAGCAGTCTTCACACGACAGTTGCATGTTCCATTCACGTCTTGCTTACACTGACAGCACATATGATTAGCTTTCTTTTGCTGTTTGGCAGGCCTTACTTGTCACCTCTCTTCTCATCCTCTTTTGTCAGGAGCTTCCTATTGTACAGTGTGTGCTTAGGAGGAAAATGAAATGTCAGAAAGAGTATCAAGTATATGAGTGTTTGGAATAATCATCAACATTTTCTATATCAGCCATATTTTTTTGCTTACTAAATCTAAAACATAACAACAGAAATAAATCCGTAGGTAAGAACCTACAGTGAGAACCCAGATAAAATTACAAAAAAATTTTTAATTTAAATTACACACTTAAAGCCATTTTCACATAAGAGAACAGCGTGTTCCATACACAAATATCACTTACATGGATAGCACACATATTTTTTTACATGTCTTTTTTTACAGGACATACTTGATATTGTACCAGTCTTCCTATTTTCTTAGGAGGTTCCTGTGATGTTTCTCCTGTCTGTGTACTAGTCTGCTCCAGAATTCTTTTGCAGAATTCTTAGGACAGAAACATGTTCTTCCTCTTGTAATTGATCATTTATCAGTTCTTGTCCCAGTCCTCTAAGAAAATTTCTCTATGATGTTTTGTGCCTATTGTTTTCTTTGTAAACTGTGAAACTATTTATACCTGACATGTTTAGGATCCAGTAAAGCACAACCATTGGCCAACATTTTGACTTTCAAGTGACATCAGAGATGCTGTACACTTAGAAACAATATCTACTTCACCGTTCATTGTGTTATGAAATGTGACTATTTCAGGCTTCTTTGTGTTGAGTCTTCACCATCCATTTTTTTTGTTTGTCATTTTGAGGCAAAGTCTTGTCACATAAACTAGGCTAGATTTAAACTTGGTGTCTTGCACCAGCTGACCTTGAACTCACAAGATCTTCCTGAATTGTGTCCCCCAAGTGCTGGAATTACAAGTGTTCATCACCATGTTTGACTTTGCTATTAATCTTGTGATAGTACAGTGTTGACAATATCAGTATTACTTTGTTTTCTTCATCATAAAGTAATCCAACCTAGCCTGGAACTTACTATGTAGAAGTGGCTAACCTGCCTCAGCCGTCCATGTACTGGCTTGCAGCACCACCATACCTGGCTTCACTATCAGTCTTATTATGATGTAATGTTGACAGTATCAACACTAGAAGCCAATGTTATTTCATTCTGAAATCCAAAGAGTGTACCATACTTTTCTCTGTTATGAAACTGCAGTATTTTTTCAAGAATCCCCACTTTGTCCTTTCAAATAGTTCTGTGCTGGTCAAGAGGTGATTTCATTTTTAGCAAATGTAACTTCAGTGGGTAAGTTTTGAACCAATTGTTGAATGTGACATGTGGCTTACTTTTTAAGTGTAAGAAATCAGTTCACAACATCATACAGTGGATAAATTTCTAAATTCAAGGAGTAAAATGTCTTTGCATCTACTAGGGCATATATTTTTATAACCGTATCTGGAAGGTTTATTTGGCAAATATTGCTGAAACCTTCAACAACCACAAAATGCTACAAGTTGTCAATTGTCATCTATCAGATGGTACATAAATTGCTTGACAGTTTGAAAGAAAGCTTCCAAAAATGAGCAAATAGAAACCAAATTGTCAGGGTTTTTTTTTTTTTCTTTCTTCATGGGTTTTCTTGTCATAATATAGGCAATTTTGAAAGAATCTATGTTGAGTGTCATTGTTATTGTAACAGTCTCTGAAATACCTGTCACTTTCCCATAAATTCTTTAATTAATTAAAATGATAAGGTCTTTCTATGAAGGCTTTTATTTAGATGAGATGTCATGACAAATATATTTTTGAGTATACTATTGATGCACATAGAATGTTGTACTTGTATTTCATTATTAATGTATTTCAAAACATATCATAACTTACTACCTATTAGAAACAATTTCCAAACTGAATAACAGTTTTGGCATTCTATACAATACGTTTTACCCCTGGCAGGAACTTAATAACATTTTCTAATCTAATTCTAACATTGGATCATTCAAGTATATATGACTATTTTTTAGCACTTTTTAAAAAAGAGTCAAATATTTATTTACACTACTTTTTTTTTCATCTGAACCAAACTCTTTATTCTGTGCTTCACTGTTTGTCATGTCTTGCTAACTTCTTTGACTTACATGATCCAAGTCATCATCAGTAGCTGAATCCCTTGGTGACTCACTTTCAAACTGCTCCCAAAGTTGTAAAAGTGAATTTTCTGTGATATTGTACTGAAATGGGCTAATTGTATGAGCAAAACTGAAAGAAAATATGTAATTAAGAAAATTATAAGTACACAAAAATGTAATGCAGAGCATAACACGTGTAAAACTCACCCATTTACACTTTGACACACATGCGCACACCTTGCCATTCATTGTACTAAGTGGATGAACAAAAACTGTTCCATCTATTCCCACAGCATAGCTACTGAGACGCACACCTGGTTAACATTATGCTGAAGTACATGTTTTCATTAGAAAGTATGATAGGATGCATTTTACCCTTTAGGTGTCTCTTCCTTGGTGACCTTTGTGATTACCCTGGGTCCAGGATAATGCAGAATCCAGGATAATCTTAAAGTCTTTAACTTGATCAAATTTGCAAAGTGTTTTATACCATAAAAAGTAACATAATCATAGGTTCTGAGGATTATGATATGGACATAGTTGGGTAAAGGGGTCATTATTCGATTTTCTGCAGATGGGATAGCAGATAGCTGATTATTGTGTAAATAGAATTTCTTTTCCTTCATATTTCCTGATATGTCTCTCTCAGGATGGAAATTTAGAGTTCTGAGTTGATGAGTAGATAATTAAAATACAGGTCCCTTAGGTGTTAAAATGAGGAGAGCTTTCTTTTGGGATTGCTGAATCCACACTGGAACCCATGGGTTTTATTAAATTCTGTTTTAGGAAAGAGCTTTCTTCAGCCTTTTACTTGGATTGCCTATAGTTTTTAGGTTGGGCTGAGTTCCTGATGACCTTCAGGGCACTGTCTTTATTCTCATCTCTTACTGGTATTTTTGCTATCTGTGTGGTATCTTTTAGAAGAGTTAAAGGAGAGATAGGTTCCCATTCCTTTGAAACCTTACCTTCTTACCAGCTTTTACCATCTTTCTTCCCTCAGTGTCCCAATACAATCTTATTTTCTATGCCCCAGAGTTATTGAAAGCTGTTCTCACCTGGTGAATATCTTCCAAACAGGCTAATCTCCATGTTTGTTTCTAGTGGTTTGTTTTGTACATCTCTGTTATTACTTAAGGTCACTTAGCAGTTGATGAAGTAGGTCAAAGATGACTAAGAGCAAAAGTTTTATAATCTGTATATTACTATATGTGCTGCCAAAGCAATCAATGTAGTGTGTATAGTTGTGTCTCTTTCAGTTTTATAGACAGATAATTGTATGTATTTTAGTATATAACTTGATGTTTTAACATACATTTTCATTGTGACTATATTGCTAAGTAATCAAGAAAATTAGCACCACCAATATTTCATTTTTTTCCTTTTTCTTGTGATAAGGCTGTGCAAGACTATCGTCTTAGTATATTAAATCTAAAAGTTGATCATCTTTCATGACTAAAAGTTTGTATCCTTTTACCAGTATTTCCACATCTCCTTTTCTTGCACCACATGACAACTACCATTCTATTCTTGACTATTTTAGATTATCCTTATTAGCAACATCATACTGGCTTGTCTTTCTATTTTCTGTGCTATCACAAAGGAAAGATCTCCAAAATGGATCAAATTTATAAATATTAAAACAAACTCAATGTAATGTAAGAGAAAAATAGATAAAACTCAAAGATTTTTCTGAACAAAGCTGCACTTATACAAGAAATAATACTGAGAACCAACAAAAAGATCATATGAAATTAGAAAACTTCTGCACAGGAAAAAAACAAAACTATCAGTAATGACCTACAGAATGAGAAATTTTTTGTGAGCTGTTCCTCAAAAGACATATCTAGAATATAAAAACAATGCAACAAATTAGAGCCATTTAATTTAAAAAATCTAATCAAAAATGGGCAGCTGAAATGACTAGACACCTCTCAAAGAAGAAATATAAATAAGAATTAAATACATGAAAAAATGTTCAACATTACTGGCCATTTGAGAAATGCAAATTAAAACAACTCTGAGATTCTATCTACAGAAAGAAGGGCTGTTATCATGACATGAAATAAATGCTGGTCAGGCTGCTGAAAAACATAAACTCTTATTCATTGTTGATAAGAATGTAAATTAGTGCAGTTATTATGGAAATAAGTATGGAGAATCCTCTAAAAACTAAACCTAGAAATTACATTTGACCAGCTATTCCTCCTCTTGGTACTTCCTGAAAGAATTAAAGACATATTACAGTGATACATGCACACTCATATTTATAGCAGAACAATTCATGATAACTAAATCTTGGAAGTAGCCTTTATGGCCATCAACAGTTGAGTCCATGAAGAAAATGTGGTATTTATACACAATAGAGTATTGGTGTGTTGTGAAGAAGGAAAAACTCCAGCCATTTATTGGGAAATGGATGCACCTGGAAATCCATTGTTTAGTGAAGTAAACCAGACACACAGCTTAATTATCACATAGTCTCCCTTATATGAAAAACCTAAATATAAATAATAATAAAATAAATTACAGATAATAGGAAATAGTGAGAAGGATTTTTAGCATAAAGGAAGGGATTCAAGAAAAGGAGGGAAAGATGGAGAAGAAGGAAATGAGTTACAAAACAAAGGGCGTGCTGGGCCGGGGATTTAGCTCAGTGGTTCCAGTGCCTGTCTTGCAAGGGCCCGGGTTCAATCCTGTGGTAACCAAATACAGTACTGCGTGTGGAGATTCTGGCCAGCAGCAATCAGTACCACACAGCACAGTGCTGGACGTGGTAGCTCACGCCTGAAATCCCAGCACTTGGGAGGCAGAAGCAGGAGGATTGCAGTGAAGTGAGTTTGAGGCTGAGCGCAGGGCCAGCCTGAACTACAAAAGCAAGACCCTGTCTTGAAAAACAAAACTAAACAAAACAAAAACAAAGGGCTTGCTTATATACCCCACAAAGAGTGTGATCATTGTGTACTACAAACATATATGTACAACTTCTTCATTCATTCATTGATAGATATTAGCTTGTTTTTCTGTTTCAGCTATTTTGAATAATGCTACAGTAAACATTCTTAAACAGATTCCTTTGTGAGATCTTGATTTTTTCTTTTGGCTACATTCCCAGAAGCAGCACTGATGATCATATAATATATCTACTTTTAAATGTCTCATTATTGTTTCAGTTTGCATTTTCCTAGTGATTAGTAATATTGAGCTTCTGTACTGTTGGCCATTTTTATGTCTTCTCTCAAGAAATGTTATTCAAATCCTTGCTCCATTATTCAGTCAAGGCATTTGTGTAGTTTTAGTCCCTTACCAGGTATATGGTTCATAAGATTTTTTTTCTATCAGCAGCCTTTTCACTCTGCTGAATGTTTCATTTGCTGTGTAGAAATGTATTGTTTTAGTTTGTACATCACTGCTTGTCAGTCTTATTTTGTTGTCACAGCTTCTGCTGTCGTATAATCTTGGTTTTGAATGTGATTAAATCTCTATATTAAATTTTACGTTTGAAATCAATTTATATAGAAAGTATATTTGTGGTTATAGACATGATGTGTTACCAACCTTATAAAAGTGCTAATAACAAGAAAAACTTAAATAATTATATTTGGTAGAATGAATAATCAAAGTAAATATTAGAAAGTAGTAATATAATCATTGTATGAAGTGAGGAGTTAAATGATACCACCACTAATTGATGGGAAAAGTTATTTTAATGGAAATTAGAAATTAATCAATAAAGGATTTAAAATGGTGATGCAATTACATTTTGAAAATGATGAAAAGGAGAAAGCAGGTGGTGTAAGAAATATTTTTATAGCAGGAAGTAAGTAGGTAATGGATAAATTAATATATATATATATATGCAATACATAAAAGTATATTGATATTAACTAGCAGTTAAAAGCAGACAACTGAAATAGTCCATAGCTCAATTACGTCTGGAGATTGGGTTAGACAAAGGAAACCATTAGTAATGTTGTTTTCATTAAGGCTTTTTCTGATTTATTTGATTGTATTTTTGAGGGATTCCAGGGATCAAACCTTACACATGCTGTGCTAGTCCTCTATCTATGAGTTTAATCCACAGCTTATTATGTATATTTTTAAATTTAAAAAATTAAGGTGAGGAAAAAAGAAAACTTTTATCAATGCAGTGAGTGGACTTCTCTTTTTCTAGTTATATTTACTATTATGAGCTAGTCTTCAGAATTACATTTATAAACATCTGTGCAAATTACTACTTAATTTGTAATAATTTTTTTTCTGAGAAATTTGGAGATTTTTTTGTTTTGTTTTTTTGAGACAGGGTCTCACTTTGTAGTTCAGGCTGGCCCTGAACTTAACGTCAAACTCACATCACAGCAATCCTCCTGCCTCTGCCTCCCGAGTGCTGGGATTACAGGCATGAGCCACCACGCCCGGCACTGTGGTATGTGGTACTGGTTGCTGCTGGGGTGAGTCTCTACACCCAGTATAGTTTGTGATTAACCGCAGATCGAACCCTGGTCCTTGCGTTTGCAAGACAGGTGCCAGAACCACTGAGCTAAATCCTCGGCCCCAAGAGATATTTTGAAACATTTCCAATTCATATCTGATATTAGAGAAGGTAGCCAACTGGCATTCTATGAAGGTTCCTTTTTCTACCATTGTTTAGTATGTTTTTACAAATGACAAATTTGGTATTTCTATTGTTAATTTAAGAAAAATATATCCTTTGAGGGCCAGAAAGATAAGCATACATATCATTTTAGGTAATTATAAGGATGGACAGGTGAGGTATGATAGGGAAAGTCTACCTGTGCTCTGCTCTGGTGGCCATAAATGCTTAACAAAGATGGACACCTTTTTTTTTTTTTTTTTTGAGACAGGGTCTCACTCTGTAGTTTAGGCTGGCCCAGAGCTCAGCCTCTAACTCACATCACAGCAATCCTCCTGCCTCTGCCTCCCCAGTGCTGGGATTACAGGCGTGAGCCACCACGCCCAGCATTGTGGTATGTGGTACTGGTTGCTGCTGGACGTGAGTCTCCACACCCAGTATTGTATGTGGTTACCTGGGAATCAAACCCGGGTCCTTGCGCTTGCACGACAGGCACTGGAACCACCGAGCTAACTCCCCGGCCCAATTGACACCTTTTTTAATGATGCCAAAACAAGGAATAGTCCACAGGCATAATTTCTTCAATATAGAGAGTACTTCAGATAATCTGCATTACACAGTCTACTACATCATTAGGTAGAAGAACAGTTAAGGAAACACTTTAAGAAATAGGAATTGCATGGGAAACAAATGTTAGTGGAAATCAGTAGAAGAAGGATTGACTCAAAATTAATAAATCTTGGACATTCTGTTGAAATTTAATTTCATGATGCAATAAAATTTGAAGAAAAGCACAATTACAAACATGAATAAAATGGCATTATTTCAGAGGGATAATTTGCCAACACATGGGAAAAATAGCTCCATCTGGAAGAATACAGAGTGTACTTTTTCCTCTAATGTTATTTTGATTTCTTTAATATTTCTGTAGTATTGACATACTAGTTGAATCAGTTTTATTGATCCAGCTGGCAACTGTCTAATAATTGTGGCCATTGAAGATTTCAGTGAAAAACAAGCTGGGCGTGATGGGGCATGCCTGTAATTCCAGCACAGTTGGAGACTGAGGTGAGAGAATTGCAAGCTCAAGCCCAGGCCTGGGAAGGCTGCTCAGTGTGTAGGCCCTGGCTTTAATCCCCAGTGCCACCAAAATAAATAATCTTTTAAAAAAGACTTTTGTGAAAAACTAAAGAAAATGTCCTAATCACTTAAGTCTATATAGACTCTGTAAAATTTCTCAAGATACTTTCATTAACTCAAATGTAGTGCATTGAAATAGAGAAGACAAGTGAAGTCAGAGGAGTTGAGTGCCCATCCATATATCTGCTATTTGTAAATTTATAAACTAAACTCTTTCTTTTTGAGCACTCATTTAATCATTTTCAATGGAAATAATAACCTACATATTAATATTTAGATTCAAGAAAATCTATGAAACTTCTTATAAGATTGCTAAGCATGCAGAATATATATGTACAAACATGTATGCATATACATATATGTAGTGTTTTTCTAACATTCCGTGTTATATAAGCAGTGTAGTTTGTATTCTGCATAGCAGTTTAATAGCATCTAGTTTATTGTACACATTCAAGTGTAATTATATGGAACTAGAAAAATTATTTTCTTATAACTTCAAATTAGCGTGTGATACATACTCAAATTCAAGGCAAAAATACTATATAATTTTCTTCTAATAAAAGTAATATGCAATTTATTATTTCTTTGATCACATTGTTAGATTTCTGCTTCCTTTCTGGCTAGTTCTTGGCTTTGGAACTGCATAGAATAAAGGTTAGGTCATAAATGTAGTTCTGTATCCATGGCAACATACATTTCTATTTCAACACTTTACAGGTAGTTATTTTCACTTACAGCACTAACTTAGATTTTCTTATGTGAAATGAGGAATGAATTACTCAGCAAATGGCCTGAGAATAAATCCAGCAATCTCAATTCTGTTAGGGGGTTACAGAGGTGGGAAACTACAATTCTGCTAGGGGGTTACAGAGGAAGAATACTACATTCTGGGTAGCTACATCTTAATATGGACCATTGATTATTAGAGAGCCAGATCATAAGTCAGAAATATAATTAGATCAGTTTTAAATTCAATTCAGATCAAGAGGTCAAAGAAAAAGTATCAATAGTCCAGGTAGTTTAAACAGAAAATTTTATGGATGAAATTACAGAAATCAGTAATTAATTACAAAATGATTTGGTGAGAAAATTACCTTAATTTGAGAGAATATATGGTCACAGATTCCTATCCCCCAATGTAAAGCAAGTATCAGTGATTTGAAGGTAACAACATAATTTAGGCAAGTGAACCTGAAAGGCCCATAACTCAAATTCAGGACTGTGAGACATTTATGAAGATAGGACCTTTTTCAGCTTGGGTTTATCCTGAGTTATGCAGGAAGTGATGTGGTGAGCAGATAGGAGAGTGTAAGTTTGTGCTTTAGGTTGAATTTGAGAGAAAAGGTGAAAGAACTTTCAGAATATTTAGCTTAACAGAATGGAAAATCTCATAAGTTATCTGTCTCTTATCCTGTCAGATGACTTTTTTTTTCTGTACACTGGGTAAACAGCATGCAATAGGAGGCTGCCAGTGGTTTTAACTGGGAGGCATTGAAATTGATTGAATACCGATTAAAGGAAGTTTTAGGTAGTTACATTGACAACTGTGTGAACATTAATTTCAGAAGAGATATTGTATAATACCACTTGTAAAATGAATTGATATTTATTAATATGGATTTATTAAAATCAACATATTAGAAAGTGTGGCACTAACTACAATCACTATTTTTAGGTATTCATCACTAAATTTAGTTACAGTATTTTTATTAGATTTTTAAAATGTGAGGATAATCCTGATATATAGATAGCCTTTTTTCTTAGTTCAATTTAAATGCTGCTATAATTAGAATCAGTTTGTCTGTCGCTAGGTATTTGAATATAATTGCATACACTTAAATTTTATAACTGTATAGTTTTACTCAGTGCAAGAATATAATGTTGAAAAGATTTTAGTATATCTAGTAAAGTGAATCCTTAAAAATGATAGTCAGATCCTAGTATGGATTAACTTAGAACTTTTATTTTATACTATATCACTATTCTGGTATCTATATTAATCATATACTATATCATTCCTGTGTGCCAATTTTTATTATTGAACTATTTATACCTTTTAAATATACATTGGAATATATTTTATAATAGCCCTTTAATGTTAATTCTTCTAAGAGCTCAACTAAAAAGAAATGGCAATAAAATTCTATGTAACTTTAAAGTTAAAAGCTAAATAATTAAAAATTACATTTTTACATTGTAACCAGAGGCAAATAGTATTGCATTGTTACTTCATTTTTTAGTTATTTGCATTGGTTTTTCTTGTTTGATTTTTTTTTTTATATATCAGATTACTGCATTTTAGGGATAGAGGAGCAACTAATGAATCATGTACCAAAGTACAAGTTATTATTTATAGTAAGTTATATTATTGTTTCCCAGTATCATGGTATTACTCTGTTGATGTAAAAGTTATCCAGGGTTCTTTCATAAGTGGGATAGAATAACCTCCAACTCCTGTGTGGCCTAGTCCTAACCAAAAAACAAGGCATTTTACATAAGGAATAGCTTGGGAGGTTCACCTGGTGATTCAAGTGTCTTTTGAGGCCAATTGTGTTGAAGGGGAGACCCTGTGTCCCCTCAGACCGGATACTGTGCTACTATACTAAAGATATTCACCAGTGACTAATGGATGCAAAGCTTTTTTCAAGATTGTCAGAAAAAGATCTACCAATATTTACACTGCTGTAACACTTGAGCTAAATCCCTAGTGTAAAATACAATTTGTGAAAACACCAGAATATTTAGTCTCCTCATGATCAAGTGCTTTGACAGAAAAAGATTGAAACAATATTATTTATTTTTCCATTTATTCTTTATATAAAACTGACATGTTTTCCATTACACACTTAAACTACAAATGCAATTCTGATTTTTCATAGTATTCACTTCAGACCTTTTCTATGTTAATTTTTGCATAGATTTAAAAATTATTTCCTCAAAATGCCCACAAAGGTGCATGTATGGGAGAGAAACGCCATTGATTCTGAGTGAGCCATCTAGAGTCACCTTTAAGTTGTGTAAGTGGAAAGAGGCTCCTTCTTTACATTGACCTATTTGAAAAAAAACTCACAAACTTATGTCAGTGCTCTGGATTTTCTAATATTTTATTAAGCAATCAAAACTTCTGAACATGTTGCTTTAGGAGCATCATATGGGCTTTTTTTTAGCATGGTATTAGTGTTCTTTTAATGACACTAATGTATGAGAGGTTGTTACAGTGTGTAACTAGAGGATGTAGATATGGTAGCTAACACAGAACTGGCAGAAAAATCTAGGTCAAAACTTTACTTTCTGGAAAGAGAAAGGATAGTAAGTGGCAACAGTACTAGAAATCTGCTTTCAACTTACTTGAATGTCACTCTTTAGAGAAGAAAGTTTATCGTGAAGAAGAATTCAGCTTGGATTTTATTCTTCTTCGAAGGGCACGTAGGTTACTTGCCACTCCTAGAAACACTGTCAAGGGTAACTTTTAACTGCTTTGAGATGCTATAAATAACATCTTTCTGACATATAGATGGAAACACAGAGGACTGATCCTTGCCCTAATGTTGCACTAGAACGAGTTGTTGATAAAACAGCTGTGTTGACTTTTTAAGTACATAGGTTTTGCACTTTACATTTCCCTCATCATGCACTAAACTAAAGTAAAAATAGATCAAAGATCTAAATATTAAAACAGAAGCAGTCTGCTGGAAGAGAGAATAGGGACATCTCTTGAGGATAAAGATGTGGATAAAGACTTCATGAGAAAATTCTCACTAGCTCAAAAAATAATACAAAGAATCAACAACTTGGCTCTCATCTTATTAAAAATCTTTGCACAGCATTGGAAATCATCAACAGAGTGAAAAGACAACTCACAGAGTAAGAAAAGCTTTTACCCATCTGACAAAGTACTAATATCTAGAACAAATAAAGAATTTAAAAAATTAGATCCCCAAATTTAAAGATACGATCCAAAAATGGGCAACTGAGATGAATACACACTTCTCCAATGAAAAAGCACAAATGACAAATAAATATATGAAAAAATGCTCAGCATTACTTGTCATTTGAGAGATCCAAATTAAAACAGTGCTGAGATTCCATCCCACTCCAGAAAGAATGGCTGCTATCAAGAAATCAACCAGAAACAAATGCTGGCGGGGTTATACAGAAAAAGCCTTTTTTTTTTTTTTTTTTGCTGTAGACTGGTGTAAT
This sequence comes from Petromus typicus, assembly GCA_004026965.1. Classification (NCBI taxonomy): domain Eukaryota; kingdom Metazoa; phylum Chordata; class Mammalia; order Rodentia; family Petromuridae; genus Petromus; species Petromus typicus. The sequence goes on along the minus strand of PVIR01004816.1, from coordinate 50,595 downwards.
CGGTGTGGATGAGAGCGGAAGGCCTGTGTGATGCAGTTATCCCCCTCAAAGGAATTAAAAGCTGTCACAGTGATATATGCTCACTCATGTGCAGAGCAGCACAGTTTGTAATAGCTAACTCTTGGAAACAGCCCAAGTGCCCATCAGCTGAGGAATGAACAAAAGAGATGTTTGGTTTTTAAAAATATACCAGGCTACCACTCAGCCATAAAGTAGAACAAACTGGAAACCTTTCTAGGTAAATGGACGTACCTTGAGACTGTGCTCTGTAAGTGAAATAAATCAAACACATATGTGTAAATATCAGATTATCTCTCGTGTAAGAAACTGCAAATGTAAATGAGGACCAAAATGTATCATAGATATTGTGAACTAGGAAGAAGTGGTTCAAAATTTTAAAAAGATTATTAAGTGTTATTTGAAAATTCTCATTCTCGAGTATTTCTACTTATATAATTCTGTTTGAGTGTAGAAAATACAGAGTATATATTTATATTTTGTGATTATATTAGTTATTTTATAATGTATAAAAGTAGATGCCCCTATGTGGTCATATTTAGTGTAGCAGACATTTCATTTGCAAATTTCCTAAATAGGCTGATATTTTTTGAGCCTCCTTTTGCTGAAATTTTTAAATTTCAATTTTCTTCCAGACTATTTTAAACTAGATAATTTGGGTCATTCTTTTAAAATAAAACTAGAAATTTCAACATCAGTTATGAATCTTTAGTAGTGTTGCTATTACTCGCTAAAAAACAAATGCATCTGTAGTATTTGCCAATTCATGTGACTCATAACATTTGTATTTTTCCCTTTGAAGTTTTTTTTCCCCCTCCAGAAAGGGATGTAGATCACTGACAGCTTTTCTTCTGTGTTTTCACCCTGTTTGTTGTTTGTTGTTATTGGTGTTGATTTTGATCTCTATTCAGATTACTGTGTTCCTTTGCAGGTAAGAATATTTTTCCTTCTTGATATTAACCCTTTAAGTGTGTTTGAAAATTGAGAATGAATTGTTCTAAAATTGCAAACCAAATTTAAGGGTTTTTTTTCTTTCCTGTTTGTTAAACTGTGTCCCCTTCTTTGTCATGTCAGTAGGAATATCACTGTGAACAGTGATACACCATTCAGCCCTTGTGTGTAGAATTTGTTTGAAAACTATGCTTTTTTGAAATTTTGGAGCATTTAAGCCCCTAACTCATCTTTATAAATTGTAGTGGAAATATCTTCATAGACCCACAAGGTGGGCTAATGATAGGTCAAATAACAGCTGAACAAGAGTCTAAAGGTGCAAGCGCACTTAAAATATCTGAAAAATCACATAGGGTCTTAGCAATTCCTAAATTACTTTCAAGATAGATCTGCTGCCTTCATTTCTAAGTGTTTCTTAGTCACTTGAGGGATTTAAAAAAATGTTTTCTACTTGATAAAATACAGATATTTTGAGTCAAAAAAATTTCCTTTGCAGCTTAGACACAGCAGTTTAAAAATAGAAAATATGCTGCCCTGGGAATCTGAAGACTTGATTTCTTGCCTAGACTTTTCTGTGACTTTTCTTGGAAACTTTCATGCTTTACATTTCCCCACTTATCAGTTGTCTGTCTTTCCTGTTACATCTGGGGGCACAGTGAAGAACTGTAGTCCTATAAAACTACTATTAAAATATAAACCTTTAGTCAAAAATTCATAGCAAAAACATTAGCTCAGCTCTATAATTTAACATTTGATTTAATTTAAAATTATTAATTTTTAAAAGGTGTTAAATGTACATTGTATGCTATAATTTTATAGTAGTTACATAGTAAAACATGCTTTCTACTTTACCTTTGTAGATGAATTTCAATTTTTAAATGATAAATGTAATGTAAACAGTTGTATGTATGATATAATCCCTGTAAATTGATATTAAATCTATCCAAAAAATTATTTCTTTTCAATTCACCATTGTTTTCCTGATACTGACTTTTTATTGTGTATATTGTCCTTTGGGGTCTGAATCTTTATTTTCAAACATCAGTATTACATTTTAACAAAATTTGAGGAGTGCTTATTTCATTAAATGTATTTCTTTCATTAAAAAATAAAATTAAATATTTTATTTTCATGGAGTAAAAGTTCTAGATGAATAAGAATCATGTTTAGCTTCATTAGCATCCCAATGGAAGCATCACCAACAACATATAACAGAAGGAATATTTTTTATTCTTGTTTTATTTTTAAAATGTATTTGTAATAAATAATCTACATAAAACAATTGTATCATATACTCAAATTATATATCACATAAAATAAGTCTATTAAGTTATATATCACAGCTAAGTTTCACACCTAGTCACTTGTATTTTTTTCTTCTCTTGAAATTATTTAAAAAGCAGCTACAAGTTATTTTATCTCTTTTCCTTCCAAAGCTGACAGCTGAATCGCTGAAGGTTATATCTTTCAACATTTTCACTTGACAAAGGTTTCAGTTAAGTTTTAGGGCCATATAACCATGGTTAATTTTTAGATAAATTGTATAAAATGAGAAATTTCTCACATTAAAATGAGAAATATATAGTAATAAAGCTGTTTTATTATAAATTCATTATAATCTAAATTTATATTCTTAGAGGCTAAATAAAAAGAAAGAGATAACTAAGCAGAGTTTAAGTGTGTTGCCTCCATTAAAGTAAACAGTAGATTGTAGTGATTGTTTTCCAAAATTATTTACAGTATATACATCTGGTCACCATAGAATTGCATTAATCCACCCTTTAAATCTTGTACATACACTGTTTCACAGTGATAATAGGTATTTAAAAATAGTGACCATGGATTGTTTCACAATCTTCAAAGGAGTGTTTTCCAAATCTTCAAAGGAAAATGAAAGTAGGATAGGTGTATATATGTAACTTGCCATCCTTAGTATAATGCACTTACTTCTTGTTATGTGATACTTAAACATGAGCTCATTATCTATTCGTATACAGGCCCCAAAGATCAACTGCACTTGTCTGTCCTGTATGTATGAGGTAAAATGGAAGTTCAAAGTGAATAAAAGGTAAAAAGCTTAAAAGACTCCTTAACTAGATAAATCAATAAAGTCAAAAGTCTGACCTTTTCTAATAGGATGTAACCAGCCAAGAATTTAGATGAGCACTTTTTCAAATCTTGGATCATCTAAGAGATTTTTAGTACAGTGATATTTGGGTTCTTGAAATGGTGAAGATGTAGGGAGTATTTTTTCCTGTACCTGTAACCCACAGAGGCTGGAAGTAACACTCTAATCCTTCCATAATTCATGTAAGATGCACAAGTTTGTACAGCGTGTTTGAATTTTGTGACATCGTGTTCTCTGAAGCATAAATGAAGCACTTATAAAACCTGACCAAATATTATACCCTTCCATACTTATTATCTTCAACCAGTCAATGCATGTGAGAAAGAGAAGAAAATAATATCTGGGGCCCTTGTTGTTAGGGTTACTTGTTCTCTTACTGGGGGAAAAGTTAGTAGTGAGGAGAAAATCAGGAGTTTAAAGTGCTTTTCCAAAGTGCAAACCTAGTTTCCTCTGGAAATTCCATCTCCTTGTTAAATCTCCTGTACACATGAGAGCACAGCTCTTCAGAAATGGGTGCTGACACTCATTTATGTATACAGCCTAGCTTCTCAACACATGATTCATTGAAGTGATGGATGCTAAGCTGGTTGGACAGAGAGAGATCAAAACACCCAAGAATGACTGACTTAGCTGACCAGGAAGTATTAACTACCTAAAGATGAAAACTCTGGAGAGTTCTAGACGTACATCAAAGTTAATGTTCCTCTGGAGGTACCATTCTATGAACACCTCTACTTTAGACTCTTCTGAATTCCATCCTCTTGAGTCTTTTACCATTTTATTTTCATTCATGTCTCTCCATATTATCTGATGCTGCTACAGCCTGTCCACAAGTATTTATTGCATATCATTTGTCCTGCTTCACAACAGACCTCATTCACATCCAATATTTAATTTGGTGGACCACACTAATAATTTGTCATTGTTTCTGGTGATTATTTTTAATTGACGAGAGAAAGGTTCTCTTTTAAGGATAAATTCTCTTTTGTGTCAAAGTTCACAGCCAGTGTAGAGGACATTGTCCATCCCAGACCAGTGTGAACTGCATAGTAAGATCTTGTCTCAAAATCACAAGCAAAAATTAAGTTACATTACATTTTTTTAAGTAAAGAATAATGAAAAAATGTGATATTCAAAGATATAATTGGAATTGAGGATTTCCTGTGAAATATTTACAGTAAAAGGAAAAATTACCATGGGATGTTTGCATGTCTATAATAAAGAAAAAAGATGTATATTAAAATAGTTATTGCATTAAAACTTTTAAAATTATTCCTTTATTAGAATATTCTTTCTGTTAGAAGCATTCTCTTTGTGACCAATGTTTAAAAACCTCTTGATCATGTTTTTATGTAGTGTTTCTTGATAGATACAAATATTTCATAAATAGTATTTAAGTACTAATACCTATAATGAAATAAATATCAAAAGCAGTCCACACAAGTTAAGAATTTTAACCCTATTAAAATTGTTTCTATAAGTAAAAAAAGAAAGGAAAGGAAAGAGGAAGTGAAGGGGTGAGAAATTTCTTGACTCCACAGAACCACTCCACATGTCTTAGAAATTTGTTTCATATTGTATTTCTAAAAATGATTTTTTAAAATGTGACATGTCATTTTCATGAAATACAACTTCCTTGTTGATACTATACAATTCATTCATTTTCTGTATATAATATTCTAATCTACAGGTGCCTGAAAACATGGATAACATCAAACCCTACCCATACTACATACTTCTCTATATACCTAAGACAAAGTTTAATATATGAATGAGGCACAGTTAGAGATTAACAACTTATAAAATAGAAGAATTCATAATAATATATTATAATGAAGAAATTTATGTTTACTTTTGAAATTTTCTGTTTAATATTTGCATACCATGGTTGACCATGGGTAACTGATAATGCAGAAAACAAAGTTATGGATACCGAGGGACACTATATTCATAGGGTTGTTCAACCCTCACCTAAGCAATTTTAAGAGTTTATCACCATCCTAGTACCCTCATAATCATTAAACAGTCACTCCTCAATTCCAACTGATATTCTTAACCCTAGATAATCACATAGTACGATATCTGTCTATATATGTGCCTGTTCCAAATATTTAATGTGTTTCATATAAGTGGAATCATACAGTATAGAATGACTGGCTTCGTAAATTGTTTTTTAATTGCCATGTTTCAGTTATATTCCTTTACTGAGTAATATACATTGTATTATACTTATTTATAAGTTAATAGATATTTGGGGTGCTTCTGTTTTGAACTATAATAATATTGCTATGACCATTTGTGTACAAGTGCTGTATAAACATTTTATTTATTTCTTTTGCATACATAGAAATGGAGAGACTTGATTTTTATCTCTTATGTAAGACCTGACTTTGATTTTATTTTTTTCTGTATGGATAACTCGTTACCTGAGCACAGTATGTAGAGTTGTTTGTGACATTTGCACTATACTTCAAAGCCAGCTGTGTGCAGTATGATCACATTTCTAGGCTCTTGATTTTTCTGTTCATTAAGTCTACTTTTTTCCTGCTCTCCATTGTAATACCACACTGATGTACAGTAACATTATGTCAGGACCAAAGACCTGATAGAGGACGTGACACCATTGTTCTCCTTTAGGGATATCATGGTACTGTGTTCATCCTTGGGCGTTTTAGATTGCCCCTGTCAGGATTCACACAAGGTTTTCTTGGAATTTTAATTGGAGTTCTGTAGATGCTGTAAATCAGTCTGGGGAGAAAAAATAAACTAAATCACCATGAGATGTCTCTTATTTTAAAATTCCTTAATGTGCTTTAAATTGGATTGTATTTTTTCTTTAGAGTCTTACACATTATTTCATAAGCATATTTTAAAGAATATTTTGTTACCATAGTTTGTAAATATTTTTATAATTTTTGTCAATATATTAAAAAGTAAAAGATTTTTTAATATTGATCCTTTATTCCTTACTAAAGACAGTTTTGCTTTCATTTTCTTTGAAGTCTTATTGATAGAAAATAGATATAGGTAGTGGAAATAGCAGGTATTTTCTCCTTCTAAAAGAAAAATCATTCTTTTTATTTATATTTTGCACTAATAAATGAATCAATAGTAATTAATGACTAAAATTTATAGTAAAGATTGAATAAAATTTACTGAATTTTAGCAGATACATTTAATGTTACTAAGAATTTTCTTTTAAGTTCCCATTTAGCTAAAATTTGTTAATTTTTTTATTTTTAAGTACTAAATTGCTGATAAATGTGGAAATTTTTAAATTTTATTATGTGTTTTCCTGTGTATTGAGATAATCATCTTATTCTTTTAGTATATTCAGAGTAAATTATATTTTAGTTTATTTTTGCCATATCAATTTTATATCTATCCACTTTTTATTTATTGAGTTTTTTTGGTACACTTTAGGTATACATTATGATCAGATTCAACATTAAAAATTTGTACATAGTATATCTTGACTGATTTTTCCCATTCCCCTACCCTCCGTGCAACACCCCCATGCCCATTATACATAAGCTTTATTTTCATTTTTTTTATTTTTACCATCAATATTTTTATTTCCCTTCTTTATTTTCTCCTACCCTCCCCTTCCTTTTGAACATTTTCTTCCTATTTCACAATGGACTTTATTTACATCTTTAGTTTCTCATACTAGAGAAATGATACAGCATTTAAATGTCTGTGTCCTGTTTATTTCACTTATCAGTGTGTCTTCAAGGTATACCCATTTAAGTATACATGTCTCTAAATTATCATTTTTTATGGCTGAGTAATACTCCATTTTATTTTAAAAACACACACACATCTCATCTATCTGGTCTCCAGTTGACCGGCATTTGGGCTATCTCCAAAATTTAGCTATTACAGAAATGCTCTAAATTTGAGTGCACCTATATCACTCTGATATGATGCTTTTAATTCTTTCATGTATATACCTATCAGGGAAATGGATTCAATTTACTAATAATTCTCTAACAGTTGGTGAGATCTGCCTGATAAGTTTTTCTTTTATGGACTCTCCTGCACATGCCTATTAATTGATACTATACTACTAGTTTGCTGATTGATGCATCTTTTCTTTTTCTCTGAAAGACAGAGTATGTGCATGAGTTTTCTGTTTCTTAAATATTTAGTGGAACTAGCCAATTGAGTTAATTGGGGGTGATGTTTCTTTTTTGGAAAGGCTTTTTGACTCTTGCTTCAATTTTTCTCATGGTTATAGGGTAATTCATGTTTTCCATTTTTATCAGCAAATTTTTGTAGTTCAGGAGTTTTTCATTTTTATCCAAATTTAACATGCATTGGCATTTGTAAATTTTTAGAAGGGCTAAATTGTTCTTATCTCTTCTATAAATTGGTGGTTATATATTTTATTTTTACATATTGGTGCACTTGGTTTGCCAATTGTTTGTTTTTTCTAATTTATGCCTATGTTCATATTGAGTTGGCTTTTAAATTTTCTCTTCATATCCCTGTCTTCTTTTAGTATCAAAATTATATTGACACTGAAATTACTTTAAGGGTATTTTTCTATTTTTGGTGTGTTTGTTTTCTGGAAGAGTGTGTAAAAGGCCAAAATGATCTATACTTCAGAAAATTCATTTAAAAAGTCATCATTAAAATTATAAAATTTACAGTAAAATTATTATTTTTGATTAGGATATTAACAACAATTAGAATTTTAAGCCACAAAAGTAGAGTGAAGTATCTTCCACTCACCCCTGACTTACCACTACGTACCTCTGTCATCTCCAACTATAGTAGTTCCAACTAAGTATGCTTATGTCTCTTTCCAAAGATCACTTCTAAATACTTTTAATTCCATTGTAATTTATTCCTGAATAATTCATGTATATTTTTAATTTCAAAGAATATGGAGATTAGTTTTTTATTTTATTGCTTGGTCATTAGGTCTTAACACAATTGCAGCATTATCAAAAATATACTCTATTATTCCTAGATACATATGAATTACAAAAGCTGTATCAAGAAAATATAAAAATTCTAAGTAACCTAGTATCAGTCAGTGGAATTGAAAATGTAATAAAAACTTACCAATAAAGAAAAGCCCAGGACTTCCTGGCTGACTTCTACAAAAAAATTTGAGAAAACCTAATCCCACTACTCTTTAAATTTCAATGAAATTGAAAAGGAAGCATTACTCTCAAAATCACTACTGGAAGCAAGTATCACTTGGTTATAAAAACCGGAGAAGGACTCTACTGAACAAAAGAACTACAGGCCAATCTCCTGAACAAACATAGATGTATACACTCTCAATAAGATAATGGCACACAGAATGCAGCAAATCATCAATGATCAAGATGGATTTATCCTAAGGACTGAGGAATGTTCCAATGTATGCAAATCAATAAATGTAATATACCTTATCAACAGAGCCAAAGACAAAAAGTATATGATCATGTCAATAGACAGAAAAAGCATTTGAAAAAATCCAAAGTCTACTCATAATAAAAATCCTACAGAAGGGTCCGGGGAGTTAGCTCAGTGGTTCTAGCGCCTGTCTTGCAAGCGCAAGGTCCCTGGTTCGATTCCCCGGTAACCACATACCATACTGGGCATGGAGACTCACGCCCAGCAGCAACCAGTACCACATACCACAGTGCCGGGCGTGGTGGCTCACGCCTATAATCCCAGCACTCGGAAGGCAGAGGCAGGAGGATTGCTGTGATGTGAGTTTGAGGCTGAGCTCAGGGCCAGCCTAAACTACAAAAGCGAGACCCTGTCTCAAAAAACAAACAAAACAAAACAAAAAGCAGTCTGAAGGCCGGCAATTTAGTTCAGTGGTTCCAGCACCTGCCTTGCAAGTGCAAGGTCCCCAGTTCACACACACACACACACACACACACACACACCACCCCTACCCACACCCCCCCAACCACATACAACAGTGGTGGGTATGGTGACTCACCTCCACTAGCAATCAGTACCACATTCTACATTGTCAGGCATGGTGGCTCACACCTGTAATCCCAGCACTCAGGAGGCAGAGGCAGGAGGACTGCTGTGATTTCCAGGCTTGCCTGGCCTCACAGTGAGCTCAGGGCCAGCCTGAACTACAAAGTGAGACCTGTCTCAAAAAAAAAAATAAAAAGCATTCTGAAAGACAAAACAAACATTATAGCTAGAAAAGAATAACAGCTGACTTTTAAACAGGACTTAAGAAAATATTTTGAGACTGGTAAAAACTTAAAGTACTGCCTGCTAAACGTTTTTCACCAAAAGTAAAGGATGCAGTTGGAGCCGGAGGAAAGTAGTTGTTGCTGAAAAGTCAGAGCTATTAGAAGGACTAATGAAACAAGATGCTGGTATATACATAGGCATATCCTAACTACCTCTTTACTTAACCAAAAATGTTAGCAATACTGAATTGAGAAAAATTAAGATAATAACTGAGCATATAGATCTTATAGAGGAAAACACCACTTACAATGCCCTATTGCTTTCATTATTCAGAAAGGTATTTAAAAATTAACTTTAAAATTACATATATGAAACAATATTGAAGCCTCCTATTATTGATGCTTAGGGAAAATATAAGCCAGGAAGTAGAAGAAAGCTGATATAGTTTTTAAATTATTTATTTAGAATAATAAGAATCAAAAAATGAGAAAAATTTGAAATACACAAAAGGCAGAGCAAATAGCACAAAATAAGAGAAAAACAAAGGCAAATATATTAGTATATGCAAACTAATTGGACTCAGTGCTACATTAAAAGAAAAATATTAATTAGATTTTAAAAAGAAGATTTAAAATTATAAGCTAGTTATAAGATTTATGTCTTAAAAATTGAGGGTGCAGAAATGTTTAAAGTAAAAATTTGTTTCTAAGTATACCAAGCGAATACTTTCTCTTGGAAAAAAAAAAATAGCACTAACCAAAAGTGACTTTAAAGCAAAATCAGTACTGGAGAAGAAGAGGATGAGGATCATTATTTGAAAACAGAAAGCTGAGCAACACTTATGTGGACCTTACACCTTATATGTAGAAGGAAATTTAAGAGATATAAAGAAAACTAAGGAATACCTTATACCTATTATATATACCTTATATATAATATCTTATATTGAGAGATATTAATGTACGTCTTTAAGTAATATTTCAAGTAAAAAAAAATAGATTTCAACAATATAAAATGTTTGACCCAATAAGCATGTATGGAATATGGCATATTTTGAACGACTGCAGAATATGTTAAACATATATTTCTTAGAAGTCATACATAAATTTTTTAAAAGACAGCCATGGTGGCTCACATCTATAATCCCAGCACCCAGGAGGTTGAGACAAGAGGATCATTGTGAGTCCATAATCAGCCTGGGCTACGTAGTGAGTTCAAGGTTACCTTGAACTACATATTGAAACCCAGTCTCACAAACTTTACAATAGTGACTGTATAACTTGACATCAGTTTCAATAATTATCAAAGGATTAATGGAACATATGCCACATTCTTGTTCCTAAACCCAATGTGAACATACGTCCAGTATTCTTATAAAAAACACCAAAACAGAGAGACATAGATACCCAGAGAGAAGAGGTGCTTGTTAGCTGGAAGCAGAGACTGGACTAATGTGCTTGCAGACCAAAGGACAACAGAGACTACCAGCAAACACGAGAAGCTGAGAGGCATGGAAAGGTTCCCCTGCAGAGTGACTGGAGGAACCACTGTACTGCTCCTAGCCACCTTGAATTTTAGATTTCTAGATCCTGAAATTTCTAGCTCCAAGAACATAAATTTCTTTTAAATTAACCAGTTTTTAGCACTTTGTAGAGCAGCCCCAGGCATCAATATATTCCATATGAATTAACTGTAATTCTAAACAGTTCATAAATCAAAGAAGAAAATTTATGTTAAATCTTGAACTAAGTACCAATGAAAATATAATATCTGAAGTAAGAGGTATAAATAAAACAACAGATATTTATTAAGTTTATAGATCATAAAGGAGAAGATAAAAATAGTTAAAGAGCCAAAATATCAAAGTAGAAGAGGGAATACAAAATAAACCTGAAGAAATTAGAAAGATATAACACAAATGAGAGCAAAGATCGACAGTATAGAAAACAAAATGCAATGGAGAGTACTGGATGGGTTTCAAGAAAGTATCATATTGACTCTTTGGCAAAAAGAAGTTTCAGAAGAATATGTGGAATGTTCCTCTTACATAAATATTAGGTACAAACAAAAAATCTTTTACAATGATGTTTAAAAGACAAATGTACAGTAAAATGTTCCATATGGTAATTACTTCCGAGCTGGGAGGGCATGATGTGTAATTGGGGAATGAAGGAAGCGGAAAAGAAAGCTTGGGGGGCATTGTGGGGTGGAGAAGGAAAGGATATTTTATATTTCATGTTTCCATATTTATTGGCCTTCTAAAGTTGTTCTTTTGTAACTTTCCTATTCATGTCTTCTACCTTTGTTTTTCCATTTTTCAAAACAAGGTTGTTGCTGACATGGAGATGCAAGTTCATAAGTTAAGGGAAGAGCTGATTAACGTGAACTCCCAGAGAAAACAGCAGCTGGTAGAGCTCGGTCTTCTTCGAGAGGAAGAAAAGCAAAGGGCTGCGAAGGACCACGAGGCTGCTGTCAGCAAACTGAAGGCTGAATCAGAGAAGATGAAGATGGAGCTGAAGAAGACACACGCTGCTGAAACGGAGATGACCCTGGAAAAGGTGAGATAGCTCATTGGAATTTTGTATACAGTTACAATACATTTTTTAAATCCACCCCCATCACTTTTAGTTCTAATAGATAGAAGATATAGAATTGTTCTTCACATTTATAAACTCTTTAAATGAGCGGTTTACTACTACCTTGCTTTGTGTCTAAATTCAACTAAAATAATCTAGAGTATTTCTCACTTTTTCCTGGACTTATAGAAGGGATTATATGTAATATGCTATTCCATAGTAATTTAGTACACATTGTATTAGGACTGTATTATAACACTGTCAGATATTATATTGAGGAGGAAGACTTGGGCTATAGCCCTAAATTTTCCAAGGTTAAAACTGCATTCCAGATTTTCCCTTTATTATCTAACAATCATTTCTAGATTTCATAATTTTTTAAGAATGTAACATAAATGATGACTTATTTTTTCAAGTTGATATTTTAACAGAAATAAGTTAATTTAGAATTATGTACTATTGAAGAAAAGGCAGTATAGTGCTTGCATATTTCAAGTTGACATATTCAAAGTAGAATCTCAATTATTTTTCTTTTGACATTGTGAAAAAATATAAATGTTTAATCAGGTTTTAAATGTCAGTTACTATTAATCATAATAGCTGTAATTTGTTCCTTGAACTCCTTGATATAAGCCTTTATCATGGGAACAAGAAACTTGAAAATAGTAATTTAAAAATCATCTAAGGTACTCAATTCCTTCTACTTCTGCTTCATCTCAGATAATGTTGCATGCTCATGGAGTACATGGCATCCTTCTAGACACTACTGCTGATTTTACATGACTAGTGCTCCTTAGGTGTTCACTGTGTAATACTTTAATTCATCTGAAAGTCAAATTTTGGCAGACTTTGCCCTTGCCATGCTGGCACTGAACCCAGAAATAAATGAGCAAAGGGGTCAGCATGGGCCAAGAGAAGGGCTTAGCTTTGAATCCACGTGTAGAGGTTTAGTGAGTTTAAATAAAGGAATGATGAGATCTGACTCCCTCATGAATGAGCTCTCACTAGCTGCATGTGTAGAATATACTTCATTGAAGGCAAAGGAGGACAGAGAACAAGTATGAGTCATGAAAGGATGCTGGGAACTGTTAGGGTGGCACCCGTTGCTTGCCCAAGCCAGATGGAGTTCCCCTTTGCTGCAAAAAATGCAAGAGCAAGGGTGGGGCCATTCAAGACATCCTCAGGCTAAGCCATCTTTTTTAGTAGGTGAGGATGTCCATGATAATTCTATCAAAGTAACAAGAAATCATCATTTATTGCTGAAATTTATAGCTTCTGAAATTAGGGGACTTTGCTCATGCAAAATAGTCATAGACCTCTGCTGAAGACAGATAAACAAGACTGATAGTAACAGTATTATTATTTATCTTTTATTATCTCTTACACAAACCTCATCTTGGCTTCAGGTAACTTTGCTGACTGTTCAAGATATTTCTAAGTAAATGTTGTAAGTGGCACAGATGCCAATGCATTTTAATTGAAGAAAAATAGATACACCAAATCTGGACTTCAAAAATACTGCATTTAGCCATTCACTTTCTTGTATTATATATTCATATTTCAAATGTTTATTTTTAATACAAAATGTTTTTTAGTTCAGTTTATATGTGCTATTAACTTTTAGTTTATAGATCATGTTTCAAAACTCATTTGGTAAACATTTCTGCAAAATTTTCTGTATCCCAAAAATATGTCATCCAAGGCACTGTGGGAGATACAAAGAAAAAAGCAAAAAAAAGTATGGTGATCATTGACCTCAAAAAGGTTAAGATATAATAGTGACTAAAAGTTAGAAATGCAAGAACACATTTACAGATTACTATAATGCAAGGCAGAATATGAAATTGGGGCAAATTATTTTCTGTTGAAGAAATTATGGAAAATTAACTAGAAGAGACATCATCTATACTAGACCTAAGTAATGTGTAGGATTTTGAGTAACAGATATAAAGGATAGCATTTAATTTAAAGGAAAAACAAAAGCCAAGAGCAACCAACCCATGTGCAGATAGGTTACCTAGGGCTGAAAGATAGCAACCAGAGGAAGTCTCAGTGCTGTAATGAGTATTCAACTTCATGAGGTAAAAGATTGAGAAGCTACTGAAAGTTTCTAAGAAATGTCAAGATTCAGATTATGATTAGGAAAATGATTCAGTCAGTGTTTTAGGATTCTGAAGCAGAAAGTATAGTCCCAGTGAGAGGCTGTGGAGACACAAAACTGTTAAGTATAAATTCAACTCCTAATGAGTTGAAAATGGAGGAGAAGATTTCAGATGTAGGGATAAGATGATGAATTCCTTTAGGACCACGTTGAACTCCAAGTGCCACTGTGATGTGCACTTGGTGTAGAGGGAATGCTTCTGATGTCCTGAGGCAAGACTGGAAAAGTAACAGCTATAGGATTCACCTACAGAGGATGCATTGTCTGAGACCTTGGGAGTGAGTGAGATTGTTAAAGAATAAACAAGGGAGACTAGAAGAGAGAAAAAGCAGGAAGAAAGGAATGGAAGAAGAAGAAAGAGAAAGAAGGCAGAGAAGGGAGAGAAAAGGAACATTAGTGAATATGTAACTTAAGGAAATGATTTCATTTGAGAGACTGGGAGAAAACACTCAGAGAAGGGTCATCAAGGTAAAAGAAATAGGAGAAGAATGTATTTTCATGGAAATAGAGGAAAAAATGTTTGGAAAGGAAGATTGCCCAAAATGTAACAGAAAATCGGGAACAGTAAGGGTTGAGGAAAGGTCATTGGATTTGAATCTGAGAAGTCACTGACGATCTTGGACAGGATACTGAAAATGATAGTGTAGACAGAAGCTTGGTGGCAAAAGATAAGGTGGAGCTGGGTAGACTCTCCTTTATTTGGGGAAAATCAGATGTTAAAATAGAAAGTCATTCTTCTGAAGAGCAGCAGGAATTGAGAGTTTATTTTTAGGCTGAACATGTCTTGAGTAATTAAATTACAAGATGGGGAACTAACAGAAAGGAACAACTTACCAAGATGGACAATGAGAAATAATGTGGAGTCTGACAGCTAACTATGAACAAAACCCCTGGCACAGAGCTGCCTTTGCCCTTGGCTACAAGAGTCCAGGTGCCTGAGACTTTGGTCTCCTCCTGGAATGTATCAAGCTCTCTCTTGCTGCTTTAGGTCTCATCCATTCTGCCCAAAGTCGCCTACCACATGATTTTCCTGGGGCCAGTTTCTTCCTCATCTCTGACCTCAGCCCTTAGGATTCCCCCCTGACCTCTTATCTAAATCTGGCCTACTTGTATCCTCTGTACCCCATCACCCTGACTACTTCTTTCACTATCTACAGTCATCTTGGTTCACCTATTTGCTGTTTCTTCCCACTGACAAATACATAAGCTCCATTTCTGTATTGCTAGTTCCTGTAAAACTTTGTATATGATAAGTGCTCATCACTAGTTTAAGTGAAATAAAAAGGCAGGAGGTATGCCTTTCATGTGGGAATGGTGCTGAGTTTTGAGTGGTGGAGTCCCCTTCTGGAGTCTCCTTCCGGAGGTCTTTTGTCCTGAGTAAAGAACTGGTACAGTCATTTGAAAACAGTACCAGAGTTTTGGTAAAAGTAGGAAAAAGTTCTCTGCACAGGGAATTTAGGCAAAGTATAAATAAAGAAAAGAAGTGTGAAGGTGACGACTGTGTAAGAAAGAAGAGAGATGGGGCCGGGGATTTAGCTCAGTGGTTCCGGCACCTGTTTTGCAAGCACAAGGGCCCAGGTTCAATCCCCCCTGTAACCATACGGGGCGTGGAGTCATGTCCACCAGCAATCAGTACCACATACCACAGTGCCAGGTGTGGTGGCTCATGCCTGTAATCCTAGCACTCTGCCGGCAGAGGCAGGAGGATTGCTGTGATGTGAGTTTGAGGCTGAGCTCAGGGCCAACCTGAACTAAAAAGCGAAACCCTGTCTCAAAAAAACAAAAAGAAAGAAAGAAGAGAGTTGTAGAAATTCAGTGTGGACTGTCCATTTCTGTTACCTACTCCTCAGGCTGATATCAGGCCTAGGCCCTCATGTTGAAAACCTGCTCAAGTTCTCATGAGAAATCCACATGTAGGGCTTTGAGAACTGGTCTGCCCATGCATTCCAGAATCTTGTCACACCTTCTTCCCCAGCCAGTGTTTGTCTCAGGAAGAAGAGGATTGTAAAGACATATAAAAGTTTCTTGATCAGACTTGACCTCATGGCTAAGTAGCTATTGTCTATATACTCAGTAAGGAAGCACAGTAGTCTGCTTAGGTGAGGAGCTGAGCAGATGGGTGTGATGTTCCTGAAAAGTGGAGAGAAGGGAACCTGCTCAGGAACAAATGAGCTGAGAAGTATGAGTCTGGAAGAAGGAAATGCCCTAAAATATGTTGCAAATACAAGAAGACAGAGATGAGCGTTGTAACTCTAGCTGCCACAGACGAAGGCACTGAGGAGGTTATCTAGGATGCAAGGACTAAGACGGATGGTCTCAAAAAATGACAGAGCATTAAGAAGCTTGGGATATAGCCAGTGACACTGGATTTTTATTAAATTGGTTAAGTTTACCAACCTCAAAATCCGTATTATACATTTTAAGTGCTGGGATTTTGATAGGAAAAGTTATTTGTATTTCTAATTGATAAATTTTTTACTTAACTATTAGAAGTTTAACATTTCTAAATTCAAACATCTAGACCAAGTCAAAAACATGCCTTGTGTAATAATTGCTTCTAAAGTTCTAAAATGATGCTACAATGCATACCTAGGCATTTGCTAATTGTTAAGTGAGTGAGCCAAAGAATCCACTGAGATACGCAGTAGAACCTTGTGCTGGGATTATTTATAGTTGCTGAATGAATTACATATGAATGTATTGTAAATACATTGGATAGAACAAGATGCTTTTTATTCACATATTCATTTATGTTATTTCTTCTAAATTACTTAACACAAATCATAAGTTTTTCCAAAATAGTTCTAATTTTTCTATGCAAATCAATAAACATTTGAGTTCCAACTATGAGTTTGAATGAACTCTAATAAAATGGTAACTTAGGTGCTAATCTGTTGTGTCATTATTTAAGTTTGATTCTCTCACTGTATTTTATAAAGAGCTTAATGTCTCATCACATTTAAATATATTTGAAAGTTAAAATGTTTGCTAGCAATTCAAAATCCAGTCTAGTTTGATGGGTTTGGAAATTAATTTTCTGTCTTTGAGTATAGAATTGAAGTTCAAAGAGAAGAGGACCCTACTACCAGTATAATAAATAATATAAATGTAGCATTCCATGTGGGCCTGGGTTATTTCAGTAGCACTTATAATGTTAAAGTTATGAAAAAATTCCGAGGTCCAGGTCCAACCAGAGTTTCTGTCAGCAGCGATTTAGACCTAGATGATATCTTCAACAGCCTTGAAGATGAGAGTTAAGAGCCTTGAGTTAAGAGAAACATGAAATACCTCCACAAGGTCAAAGACTCAAAGAGGGTAAATGATTGACATTTACACAGTGAAAGCTTTTTTTCTGTCTTTTTAAAATCTTTCCAAATGGAACTGAAATAAAGTTCATAAAATATGAACTCTTGAAAAATTAAAGAACATTACTAAGTGATGAAAGTAATTTTCAGAAGATTTATTAAATCCTTGGCATTAAAATTTTATTATTTCAGAAAACAGTTATTCTATTTAAAAAATAACCTTTCCTTAAACACATGATATTTTAGAAATTATGGAAAATAGTTAAGTATATAAAACTCCTGTTACAATCAGAGTAATATATGTTATATATTAACATATATATATAGCTGTATCAACATAGCTGGTGGAGATCATACTATGTGAACAGTTCTGGCTTTCGCTTTTTTAAAAGCTATGCTAAGAATATTCTGATATTATGTGAAATTCTTTGATAGTTTTCATGAATGCTGTATTTTATAAATTTAGCATAATTTGTTGTATAGTTCTTTTATTTTGGGACACTTAGATCTTTTAAGAAATCACTGAATCATTAGCATCTTTATATATAAATTTTATTAACATTTTCAGTCATCTTCATTTAAAAATCTTTGTAAAATTACCAGATCAAATTGCATTTCAGAATGTATGTTAATTTATGTTTACCAAATAGCGTATCTGTTTCATCTACCCGTTCTTAATATTATTAATAGTTTTCCTTAATTGTTAGAATATTTGTGAAAAACAGTTAACATTTTTAATTTGCATTTTTGTAAGTGAGAAATGAACATTCATGGTAGATTTCTTATTCATATTTCAGTTTGTGTGAGTTACTTGTTCATATCTTTTCCTAGTTTATCTTCTTTTAGATCCTAATGTTTTTCTCATCAACTTACATAAACTGCTTTTACTTTTAGAGTGATGAAACCCTTATCATCGTTGTAACACATAATTTTGGTGCTTGGCTTTTAATTCTTTGATACAGAAAAATTGTATTTGGATTTAGTCTAATCTGTCCATCTTTTCCTTTTTAAGTTTCTGCTATAGTTCTTCTTGCTTAACCTTTTGATATTTAAAAGCATATCAGTATATCAAACATTGTCCCCAAAGTGCTGTATGTTCTAAGTAAAAGGCTCTTATGAATTTAACATAGCATTTACTAGCTTGGATTCCTGGACTGTAATTTTAAGTGGTGTCTGAAGGATTATACTGGAATTCTGCCAGCCTGAAGTCATTAAAAGACTCTAAGCAACAATTCAGCATCTTTTTCAAATTTAAGAAAAGCTCCATATGGCATAATTATTCAAAGCTAAGGTCATAGAAACAACTTAAACCTTTGAAATTTATAATTAAAGGATTAATATTAACTTATAAGGACATTGTCATTTTGGCTAAAGAAGGATTTCTAAATTCTGCTCTTTTCACTTTGATCTTTTCCTTGACTTTTTCCTTAGCTTAAAAATTTGAAGTGTAATATCCTTACATTTTAAATATTAAGATTTATAAAAATTGATTGACAAATGATGGCCAGTATAATTTGTATAATGTTCCACAAATGATGATAAATTAAAAGTTGGTAGTTCACTGTGGCAGTAGAAGCTAAAGCCTGATAAAACAGATGACAGTCACACCTTTAAACGTAACAATAACTTACAAATATATATATATATATATATATATACAGTGTCCACTTACTGGTTTTTTATGGTTTTTTGTTGTTTATTGGGGGTTTTTTTTGTTTTTGTTACCAGTGTTGTAACTCAGCATCTTGTGCTTACAAGGAAAGTATGGTGCCGTTTAGCTAAAGCCCTGGCCCAACAAATGCCTACTTGGAAAACTTAAGATCTGTACATAATTTGAGTGCATATTCATTTATATTAAAGTTTAGAACTTTAATATGACTTTGAATAAACTCAACTGTAAGCTTTCTCTGAATGGCAGAAGGGATTATGTCTTTACTTATACAATAGCCAAAGCCTTTGCCGCCATTTTGACAAAGGACCCTTGCCTTTGAACTCAATTTGTTTCCAAGGGTTGGTTGTAATAAATTGGTCAAATGAAGGCTCAGGATACCCTACTCAGCCTTCCAAGTCTCTCTTCTATATCCAGGCAAATCTCAATGTCTGTAGAGAGACACTGGCCCAAGATTTCTCAGTTAATGCCACACAGCGCAGGATGTTGGAATAGTCCTGGCAGAACACTTTAAGGGTTGAGTCTGTATCTTAGACCATCTGGAAATACAAGCAGCTACCATTTTGCTTGTAACGCAAGACTTTGATCATAAATTAAAATTCTAGTCCATGACCCAAGTTGTTCATTTGTCGGTCGTCATATCTTATTTCAGTGAGAGTCCACTAAAAGAAATCATGAATTGGGGTGCTTGTTTATTAAACAAATAGAGCAAGGTATCTATCATCTTTCTGCCTGAACATTACCATTTATACCCCAGGGAGCTACAGTGCCCAATGCAACATGGAATCAAGGATGTAGATGGGTCCAGGCTACTTTCTGCTCCATTTCCAAGAGTCTGATGTTCTCCCTCGCTCTGCCTCTTGCAGTCTGTGAAAGAGCACTCCTGTTTTCTGGCAGTCTGGGAGAACAAGTCTAGAGCTTCACTCAAAGTCTAGTTTTCCAAGGCTAAAAAAAATGTTTACTTGGAGATAATGAAAAGACAGTCTATTTTATGTTAAGAATACTTGAAGGTAAATCTAGAGTTATAAATCAATCATTATTTATTTTAAAGCAAGCTCTTATAATTTGTCAGAGTTGTCCTCCATTGCCAGTCTCTAGTCCAACTTCCTGATGTGCTAATGAAGCCTTCTGAAATAGTCCTGTCATTCATCAGAAGTTGTTGGATTTGTCTTTTTGGATATACTTAAGTATTTTACTTATGTAAAATAAAACAAAACAATTATAGTCAGAATAAATGAAAATGTGTTAGGTGACTATAGCAAAATGTATTGATTTGACTTAAGTTATTGAAAGTATTACAGCTTGCTTTCTTCAGAATTTGATTAAGAGCAAGTTTTGTGTCCTGTGTGTGTGTGTGTGTGCACGCATTTTAAACTTTCTTTTTGTTTGTGTACATGTAAATATTTAAGATTAGTGATGATAATCATATATAGTGTGATCAAATATGGTGAATATTAAAATATATTACAGTGAAAATTTATTAAATAAAATTATTGCAGTATCCTGAATTAATTCAGTGTTATGAGTTTCTGTCAGATGCAAAAACTATGGTGTGTCCTCATCTACCTTATTCACTGAATCTGGCACCATGAAATGTCTGAGTATTACCCAGAGTCAAAGTGACCATGAACTGATTCAGGACCTTGAGACAGCCATGAAAAGGCATTACAAAAGACTTCCAGAGCTGCTTCAGAAAGTGGCAAAAAAGAAAAAGTGAGATAAGTGTTTTGAAGTCAGAGGGAATCTTTTGAAGGGATTGATAGAAATGTATCTTTCACTGTGA
Organism: Petromus typicus; assembly: GCA_004026965.1. Lineage (NCBI taxonomy): Eukaryota > Metazoa > Chordata > Mammalia > Rodentia > Petromuridae > Petromus > Petromus typicus. The sequence continues at coordinate 29,842 of PVIR01004816.1, read as the reverse complement.
TACTCTTTTAAAATATTTAAACACTATACTTTCTGATCACATTGTGATATATAATTTAAGGGCTAAATCTCTAAGTGTCTTACTGGACATTGCATCCTTTTTCCATATCACTGAAGAAAGGAAAGGATATATATTTCATTAAGTCCTTTATAATGATGAAATTATTACAAATGTGAAGAAAACTAATACTTTATGATCCTGTTTTGCTAGGTGGCCTTTAACAGGGTGCCTGTACACCTGATTTGTCCAGGAAGTCCCCAGTTTGTACCTACTGCCTTAGTGTTTGTTATGATTTAGCATTTCTCCCAATCACCTTTACTCACACACAGTCCAGCTTCCATGCCAAGTTAGGTGTCACCCCAACCATGAGAGTACATTTTAGGTAAATGATTCTTTTTCTTCTTCTATATATCCTGTAAATTATTGGATGTTATAGTAGTCAAAGCATTATTTTCATTGAGTACCTTTTAGAGAGTAAAATAGACCTAAGGTTATAGATCACTAGTTTTTAATCATTTAACATTTCAAGTAGCCTTGCTGATGTTTTTTCCACATATGCCACATCAAAGTGTCATTATCACTTTATGTACTTCCAACAAAAAATATATTCATTTCAGTAAGAGACTTGGGGATGGGGATGAAGAAACAGAATCTCGCAGCTCCACACACCTGACTCTTGATGAGGGGCAGGGACACAGGGGGCTCATGGGCACTAGGTGTAAGGTGTTGTGTATTGAAGGCTGCATCGTGCTATGGGGATAGTACAGTCAGGGAGTTCTGAGATGCAAGGCAAGCCTGCCTTTCTCCCTTGTTTGTAGTGGAAGGGACATAGTTATTCTCTATGGGCCTGGATTTCCCGATCCAAAAGTGTGAGAGTTAAATAAATGAATATTGAAAGTGACCAAGTAGTGTACCTAAATGTAATACATTATGGAACATGGTCAAAAAACAGTAGACCATAATACAGCATCTTATAAAAAGTACATGACAAAAGGGGGTGAGATTGTAGGGAACAGGGAATGGGAAACAAGTGAAAATCAAAATACATCATGTACAGGTTCAAATTCTCAGTGTTGAATGTTTCTGTGATATGTACCTAAAATGTACCAATAAACTCAATAAAAGAAAGGTTAAAAAGTACATGACAAGGAAGAGTACAGTTAACTTAAATTTCTTTATTCTCACAACCAAATAATTAAAACAAAATACTATTTTTCAAATTAAAAAGTAAATCATTTTAAATAACAAATGCAATTTTTAGTTATGAACAATGAATACCAAAAGTGAGTGAATAAACATTCTAAAATATTGATAGTAGGAATGAGAGCTTTGATAACCTATATTATGAACTTTAAGAAAATGTATACTTCCTTTAATCTAGTAATCTGTTTCTTGGCTAGAAATCATCATTTGATAGATATCAAAATCCAAAAGAAATCCACCTATAAGTGATTATTTTTACTTTTGAATATTGTAAAAAATATCAGTGGGCAAAATAACTTAGTAGCACATTTAAAATATTATATACTATGATTGTGTGGGTTTTATTTCAGTAACTGAAAACTATTAGTATGGTTCTATCAGTAAATCACAAGAAAAATTTATGTGATCTTTTCTACATTGCTTAGGGTGCACCCAAGATTCTGTGAATAGGAATCCCAAAATTCTGGTTGTTGATAAATTAGATGAGGAAATTTATTTCTGTCTCACATAAAAGTCCAGAGATAATAATTGCCCAGAAAGGGGAGAGCAAATGATTCTGACAAGGTGGTCAGGGCTGGTTTTATCCAGAGGGCGGAGGAGTGGTGTGAATCATGACAACATTTGGAGGAAGAAATTGATGATTAAGGGAACAGCCAGTTAGGGGACCCAAGAGTACGGCAGGTACAGCTAAGGACCAGTGGGAAGCCGGCACGAATGAAGTGGAGATGGCGTGGAGAGTAAGAGATGCCGTGGAGGGATCCCAAGGCCCTGATCACATGGCACCTTCAAGGCTCTTGTGAGAAGCTGGACTTTCTCTCTGAATTCTGGAGCACACTGAAAGTATTGAAGCATGGAGGAATACTCTGGCTGTCTGAGAAGAAGGCGGACAGTTTATGAGAGAAAATGATGGTGGCTTAGATCCGAGTGGTAGCAGGGAAGTAGTCAGATTTGAGGTGTATTTTAAAGCCCGAAACAACACAGCTTTCCAGTGGTTCTGATATCAGATATGAGGGGGAGGAAGTAAGCCTTGGAGACCCTTCAAATCAGGGGGAGATGAGGGATGAGATTATATGTGATTTGTTTTTGTCATTTTCCCATACTTTCTAAATGTCTTCTAAATGAACCATGGTGTTCACGAGTCACTATCTCATCTTATTGTTACCCTGTTCGTTAAGACTTAGACTGACTCCAGCCTGCTTCCCTTCTTCCTACACCTGAGGCCAGAGTTACAAAGAAAACAATGTGCTGGTGCTTCAGCCCTGATATCAGGCTAACTGACGTCAGAAACCAACAGCTTCATTGTGATGTCACCGTCGCCCTCATCTCTTCCTGGAGGTTTCTCAGCATCTCTCACCCACAGGCCTCAGTCATCTTTGTGCTGGGTTAGGGAGGTATCAGTGACTAGCAGCCTTGTGCTGCAGCCTGCAGGTGGGCCTCTCCTCGTAGCCTCTGGCATCTTTAATGGGAACTAAAGGACATGTGGGTTGTTGAAACTTTGGACACCCCACCTCCCAAGGAAAGTCAAGGATACAAGAAGAGAATGATACTGACAAGGATACAAGAAGAGAATGATAGTGCCCCTACAAAAGAAAAAGATGACAATTTGAGGCCGCTGAGGGACACAGGACCATTTGGCCCTAATGAGAATAAGGTAAGACTGAGACTCTGGGTCCCTGAGATAAAGATCTTGCTAGGAAAATCTCTTATTGCTGATGTGAATTAGACACCAGTGATACAAAGACAGCCCTCTCCAGCCGGCAAGGTTGTCACCATGAGAAGCAGGGGGATTGCTAGTGTGAGTCCCACCTGAGTATCTTAGCAAGACCCTGTCTCAAAATTTTAAAACATATGGATAAAAAGAGCTAAGGATATAGGTTAGTGTTAAAGTTTCTCTGGATTTGATTCCCCAGTACTGCTCCAAAACCTCTTCTCTTAAGGTAATTAATTTTAATTGGTCAAGGGATATTGGAGCAAGCAAAACGGATGGTATTGAACTAAAATCAAGAGCATCATCTAAATCCATTGGACCATATGTCTGGGAAGTGTCTGGAAGTCTAGGAGAACAGATAGAATTGGCAAAACTTCCTGAAAGATGTAGATTTCAAACTAATGGCAACCCTGCTCCCCTTGCTTACAAATTCCTACTGGTCAAACAAGTTGTCATACTTCTTAATAGCATAGATTTGCATAATCTTATTTCCACATTTGTAGTAGCTGGGCCAAGGATTCCAGTTTCCCACATCATTGTCAATGCTTTAAAACACCCATCATGAGAGTTGTGAAGTAATAGCTTCTGTTTTCCTTAACTGCGGGTCTTAGGGACACAGACTGTGCTGTGCCCTTTGCCACAGTCTGAGTGGTCTCCCTTCCCACCTTCACACGCACTGTTCCTGCTGCCTGGAAGACCGGGTGACTTCTCGTTCTCACTCAGAGATATTATTTGTCCCTCGCTTTCTTCCCCAGCACCAGTTCTGGCTCCTTTTTGTAGTCCTGTAACTCTTTGTTCCTCCCTCTGTATAAAAATGTGTGATTCCCATGTAGAATATGCACATAGTGCTGCAGGTTTTGACCAGCTATCATCACTGTGAGGATAGACTAGTTCTGTCACCTCAAATGTTCCTCCAGAGCCTTCATCATCAGCCCCATTTCCTTCCTTTACCCTAACTCTGAGAACTGCAAAATTTATTTTCTGTGACTATAAATTTAATCTTCTGGGGAATATTACATAAGTGAATAATTTCTTGTGTAGCCTTTTGAGTCTGGTTTCTTTCACTTAATAGATTTGAGATTCACCTGTGTTGGGTGTAGCTGTAGTCCCTTCATTTTTATTCCTTAGTAATATTACATTTTACAGATGTACCAAAGTTGGCTCATTTTCCAACTGAGAGGCATTTATTTGGATTAAACATTCATAAAAAGACTCTATGAAGTTTTCTATAAATTTTAATTAGATAAATAGCCAAGAGTGATATTGCTGAGTTGTAAGTTAAATATAATTTTTGACTTTATTAGAAATGGCCAGAACTTTTTCCAAAATGATTATATCGTTTTGTACTTCCACCATCAATGTATGACAATTCCAGTTAGATTGCATCCTTACCAATCTTCGGTATTTTTGAGTTTCCAATATTATTTTAGTCATCCTTATAGTTATTTCTCTTCATGTGTACCTTTCCTAATGATTAATAATGTTGAATAGCTTTTGATGTGTGTGTCAGATGAATATCTTCCATAGTGAAATGTCTATTCAAATCTTTTTTGATTTTATATTCACTTGTATATTTTCATCTTTCTGAATTTTGAGAGATATTTATATATTCTGCATACAAGTTCTGCCAAATTTTCTCCGAGTGAATGACTTAACTTTTATTTTGTCAAAGAATAGATTCTTCAAAGAAAAACTTTCTGATTTGGATGAAAAGCAGTTTACCAGTTTGTAAACTGCCTTATCACCACTTAATTCAGGAAAGTTTTCCATTCATGAGTTAAGCATTTATTAAATATTGACAGTATGAATGGAGCAAGGGGTAAAGAACTGAAAATAGAAAGGATGTAAGTCATCAACACTAATCAGGAGTGAAAAGATCAAAATACATTTTAACAGAGATATTTTTAAATTATAAGACTGTTTATTTCCCATAAATTCAGCTGAGAATAAACCACCTGAAATTTACTATTAGCTCAGATTAGATACAGAGCTCTCAAGGTGAGTGACTACATTTAGCATCATCTAAAGTATTTTCCTGTTGTCTGGATTTATTAGGTTATAAGCAGAAGATAAAATATAAAGATTTCCAGTAAAGGGCCAGGGATATAGCTCAGTAGTTCCGGCGCCTGTCTTGCAAGCGCAAGGACCCGGGTTCAATCCCTGCTAACCACATACCATACTGGGCGTGGAGACTCACCCCAGCAGCAACCAGTACCACATACCACAGTCCTGGGCGTGGTGGCTCACACCTGTAATCCCAGCACTAGGGAGGCAGAGGCAGGAGGATTGCTGTGATGTGGGTTTGAGGCTGAGCTCAGGGCCAGCCTGAACCACAAAAGTGAGACCCTGTCTCAAAAAACCTTAAAAAAAAAAAAAAAGATTTCTAGTAAGAACTATGTTATAACATGATTTTTTTCCTTGTATCATATTTTTAAAATATACCTTATATGGACAAGGAATTAAATCACACTTCAGTCAAAAATCCAGATGTTGAGATTTACATTTATTTTTCACTCTAAGATTCAGGAATAGACACAAGTCAAAATCTAGTATTAGAAACCTAATCTTAGTTTTTGCTAGATAATTCTTAGAAAAGTTTTAAGTTTTAAAAAATCACATGAACATCATAAAAAGATTATGGCTTTTGCTTTGGTCATACCTTTCAAGAGGGAAAATGAGACTTGTTTAGACTTTTTAAAATTTTTCTTTTGTTGTGTTTTGTGTTTTGAGATAGTTTCATTATTTAGTTCAGGCTGGCCTTAAATTCTTGGTAATCCTCATTCCTCAGCCTCCTGAGTGCTAGAACTACAGACACATGCCACTCTTCCTGGATCCTTTTTTTTTCACTGAAAATAGGTTGTTTCATCCTCACATATTCACATGATAAATTTTGGCTACTGCTTTTTAATATTTTAATTTAGATATTATTTTGATTTTTTCATATCTTTTAGTTTAAATGATCACCAAATTAAATAAAAATTATTAGCAAATATGTGGACTATCCATATTTGTTAATTACTGTAACAATCTCATTTGACTTTGTTTTTAAAATAGCCTTTAATTTTATACCATGTTCAAAATTAATTGCATTTACATATACATATATAAATCATCAACATATACATATATAAATCACCACTTACATTATGTAATCATACAAAAACATTTTGAAGTAAAGTAGGAAAGAAAACAAAAGCAAGACGTTTTTCAATCAAAAGTACTGATTTGGCAATCTATGTACAGAAGTATATACTAGAATTCTCTGGAAGAAAGTATTATAAATAAATTCTTCCACAATATCCTTATACAATAAGTTTAGATGAATAATGAATAATGAATAAAGCTGGGCGTGGTGACATTTACCTGTAATCCCAGTACTCAGGAGGCAGAGGCAGGATGATCACCATGAATTCAGTCACAGCCTGGTCTATATCATTAGTTCAAGGCCAGCCTGTATTACATTATGAGACCCTGTCTCAAGAGAAGAGGGAAAAGGAGAAAGAGAGAAAGGAAGGAAGGAAAGAAGGAAGAAAGAAAGAAAGAAGAGAGAAAAAGGAAGGAAAGAAAGAAAGCAAGCAATCAGTGAAGGAAGATATAAATGACTAAATTTCGAATAAAATGACTACATTGGTGTATTCTATAAAATATTTAAGAAAAAAAATAACACTAAGTCAAGGCAAACTTTCAGAAAATGGAAGAGAAACACCTCCCACCATAGGAGTTTAACCTTACTCTGATAACAAAAGTAGCCAGCAATATATAAAAAGGATAGCCTATCAAATTCAGGAGAGGATTATTCCAGGTGATAGTTAATTCATCATTCAAAAATCAATGTAATTCACCATACTAAAAAAAAAAAAATTATATCTTAGTAAATGCAACAAAAGCAGTTGCCAAAGTTTAATGCTCATCCATAGAGTCTATTAGAAAGAAAAATCAACAACTCAAATTCTATTTTATAGTAACAGACTATCTTATTTTTTCTAAAGACAGAAATGTCCACTGTCTGTATCTTCTGTTGGAGATCCTAGCCAGTAACAAAAAATAAATAAATGGTATAAAAGTCAGAAAAGAAGAAATAAAACTGTATTTGTAAACAGCATGTCATGTATGTGAAATAGAAAAGAATCTCCAAAAATTTACAAAAACTTAAGTAAACTTAGCAGGATCACAGGGTATGATGTATGAGCAATGAATGATTAGAAGTTGGATTTTATTTCTTGGAGTTTTTCGGTTTTTTAAAAAATATTATTGGTGGGCCAGGGATTTAGCTTAGTGGTTCTGGCTGCTGCCTCTGAGTCAAGGCCCTGAGTTCAATCCCCTTAAGCACAGACAGCAATGCCGGGCGTGGTGACTCACGCCTGTAATCCCAGCACTCAAGGGAGGTGGAGGCAGGAGGATTGCTGTGAGTTCCAGGCTCACCCTATACATATTGCATTTGATCATTTTACTTCCTCTCCCCACATATTGGTCCTTTACTTTTCCATGTCCCCTTCTCATCTCTACCAATCCATTTCCTTGTTTCTTAACTTGTCTCTTATTTTTCTCTTGAAAATATTTATATTTTGGCTCTCTCATATTAGAGGATATAACTTATTTCACTTGCTGTTATGGTCCCACAGTCCTTTGATTTCCTTACAGATGACTCAGATTTTATCTGTCTTTATGGCAGAGTAGTACTCTGTTCACATTTCTCTATCTATTTATCTGTTGATGGCCATCTAGGCCACTTCTGTTATTTTGCTATTGTGACTTGCTGCATGGCTGTGCATGTATCACTATAAAATGATGACTAGCTTTCTAAAATTTACATGGATCCAGACAGACAGAGAACAGCCAGAGCAGTCCTGAACAACAAGGGCAGGAGACACCACAGTCCCAGACTTCACATTATGTTACACAGCCATAACAGTATACCAGTGGTATAGAAGAGGGGATGCAGCCACAATCCCAAACACCTCCAGCCTTCTAAGTTTTTTTTTTACAGAGGAGCCAATAATATATGCTAGAAAATTGGACTTCTATATACAGAGGAATGAATGTAGATCTGTATCTCTTATCCTGTACTTAAAGTCAAATAAAATGGATCAAAGACTTACATATGAAAAGAAAAGCACTGAACCTGCTGGAAGAAATAATTAGCCACCATCAGGCATAGACAAGAACTTCCTGGAAAAAAATCCAGTTGCATAGGACATAATATCAAGAATCCACAAATGGGATTATATCAAATTAAAAGTGTCTGCATAACAAAAGAAACAACCAATAGAGTAAGGAAACAACCTATAAAATGGGGAAAACTTTGGAAAATTAAGTTTTAAAACATCAGTGTCATGGACTTTTCATAGATTTACAACAATAAAAGTATTAAATTGGCATAAAAATTATAAATAAAGATAAATACCAAGTTTAAGATTTGGAAAATTCAACAAAGTTAGAATGTCATTTCTCCATAATTAATCATTTTACTCAGCACAGGTCTGATCAAAAACTCAACAGTGTTTTGGTTGAATTGATAAAACTTGCTCTAGATTTCATTTAAGCATTATTATTATCACTTTTGGATGAGAATGAAGTTGGAGGAGTTATACTTTCTGATGTCATGACTAATAATCAAGAGAATATGGCATTGGTCTGTGATATCAAGTGAAGGAGCAGAATAATAAGCCCTGATATAGACCAAGACATTTATAATCTGATTTGTATATATAATATACTAAGATCATGCATATGGAAAGGATATACTCTTTCCTCAGATAGATTGAATATTTACATGGGAATGGAGAAAAAAGCTTCAACTTTAACTCACATTTATACAGAAGTCACTCTGAATCTAACAGAGTCCTAAACATACGTGCTAAGGGTATACAACCCTAAGATTATTATCCCATTCTTATTAAAAACTCTAGGGGATGGAGATTTAGCTCAGTGGTTCTGGCACCTCCCTTGCAAGTGCAAGGGCTTGGGATCAGTCCCTGGTTAGCACCTACAACAATGCTGGGCATGGTACTCACACTTGTAATCCCAGCACTCAGGAGGCAGAGGCAGGAGGATTGTTGAGTTGGAGGCTGAGTTCAGGACCAGCCTGAACCACAAAGCGAGACCTTGTCTCAAAAAAACTAAAAAAAAAAAAGAATTCTTATAATTCAAGACTCACTTCTAACACTCTAAAATGATTTAGTAAAATGATTTAGTAAAATTTACCATAGAAGATATGTAGGAATAACTGAAATTTTAATTATGTTTTTGGGGCACTTGTTTTAGTTGATCAATGATAACTGAAATTTGTACAAAGTGGAATTGTGCAAAGCAAGGACTGCTGCGAAGAAATAAATCAGAACTAGTTTCACTGTCTGTTAATTTAATAGGTTTTCAGTTCCTCCAAGTGTCCAACAAGAAACATATCCTATGCCATTTTGCAAGTTTGCTTGGTATCTGCTTTGAAATGCTCCTTACCCTAGTCACTTACTGACAAGTAATGAAAATGACCAGCATGTTTTGCACCTAAGGACAAAGCACTGTTTTAAAGATTTATCTCATTGTCTACTTACAATAACCATTTAAGGAAGTGCTTTCATTCTTTTTCTAGGGGTTTGGATAAGATTTATGATTTGGAAAGGAAAGATTCAGACTCAGTTTGACACCAGAAACTGTGTTTTTATTTTGTTTTCTTTTGGGTTTTGTTTGTTTGAGACAGGCTGGGCCTGAGCTCACTACATAGCCCAGGCATACCTCAAACTCACAACCATCCTCCTGTCTCTTCCTCCCAAATGCTGGGATTACAGGCGTGAGCACCATCCCCTGTGATGTGGTGTGTGGTACTGATTGCTGGTGGGCGTGAGTCACCATTCCCAGAATTGTGGTATGTGGTTACTGGGGGTTAAACTCAGGACCTAGCACTTAGAAGGCAGGCACTGGAACCACTGAGCTAAATCCATGGCCAAGAAACTTGTGTTTTTAACTACTCCACTACATACATGGTCACAACACTATAAAGATTGTTGAGGTGGGAAATACAAGTTATTAGGACAATCCACAGCAGAGAACTTGGTCTTGGGACTACAAAACATTTCCCTAAGAAATAATGCTTTTAGTCATTCTTTAATAAGACTGAACAGTAGACATCCATGCAGGAGGAGAGGTGTGGGTTCTAGCCTACCTATTATCAATAACTAGCTAAGCAACCCTAGCCAGGCAGCCTCTTTGACCCTGGTTCTCCCCTTCTCTTATATGGCTACTACCTTTTTAAACTTCCACTTTCTCATCTCATTTCTGCTATGAGAAAAGGGCTCCTTTAGTGGATAAAAGTATTATCTGAATTTAACTGTATTTGCAAATTTATATTACCCTCTTTTTTTTTTTTTTTTTTTAAGACAAGGTCTTGCTTTTGTGGTTCAGGCTGACCCTGAGCTAAGCCTCAAACTCACATCACAGCAATCCTCCTGCCTCTACCTCCCGAGTGCTGGGATTACAGGAGTGAGACACCACGCCCGGCACTGTGGTATGTGGTATTGATTGCTGCTGGGCGTGAGTCTCCACACCCAGTATGGTGTGTGGTTACCAGGAATGGAACCTGGGACCTTGTGCTTGCAAGACAGGTGCCAGAACCATTGAGCTAAATCCCTGGCCCCCATTTCTTTTCTCATTTTTATCCCAACAATTTGAGAAGTTCAAAATTTTTCATACAGTTTCTCTAGTTAAAAGTTTTATTGTCAACAAGTAGTGTTTTTAAGGGCAAACAACCAATATGTTTCATTTTACACTTATACTCACATAAAATTCCTAAAAAATAATTGATGTAAGTTAAAATAAGTGATAAGCCAACCTATATGGTTTAGTCTATGGACTTTATTGGGTACATACCATGTACTTTCACATATGTAATCTGGCTTAATTCTCACAGCTGTTTGGAATTATTATGCCTTTGAAATAGTTGGAGATGCTGAGTACTGATACTGATACTCAGAGTAATTAGGCAGCTTGATCAGAGTTATACAGCTACAAATTGTTGGACCAAGATGCCGATTCCAGTATCTCTGAAAATTTAAGAACTGTTTCCCATGTCATTACTCAGCTAATCCAGGTACCTGTTAGCTCTGATATATCACCATGAGTAAAAGGTAGAAACAGCTCCTGCTTTACAAAATAAGTGGTTTTATGAGCCCATTTATGCTAATTGCCACATTCCTCAAATCTGAGCCAGAGTCTTGATTTGGGTCCACAACAATTTGTTGAGACACTTTCGTATATAAATCCCATTCTTATTTCTTCAACTTGATGGGTCTCCTTAAGCATTTGGTCCCTGACTGGTCTTTCTGCTCCTGCTGTCCTAGCTTGAACATAATCTCAGAGCCATTTGACTTACAAATCCTTTTAATGTGTCTCTTCCAGTAGAATCATTGAACCATGTCTCTGGGCCAATAGTTGATTGTTTTTTTCCTGGTGTTTTCATATAGAATCATCATTTGATGTGCTGCCGAGTCACCCAGGAGAAAATGTTCACCCCTACATCGTTTTATTACTTGAACTAATATCATGTTCTTGACTTTCATTTTGTGCTTAATTCATGTACTTTTTTTTATAATTCAAGTCTTTATTGGTACATTATGAATACACATCATCATCATATTCAAAATTGAGAGTTTGTACCAGAATATGACACAACTTGATTCTCATTTTTCCCCTTCCCCCACCCACTGTGAAACCCTCACCCCCTATATACATAAGCTTTGTTTTCTTTTTTTAAATTACTATCACATTCTTTTTCCCCTTGTTATTTACCTCTACACCCTCTTTCCTTTTAAATATTCCATGCAGATTTTTACTTGTAAATATTCATTCAATTCGTAGTAGCTTTAGAAAAATAACACCTGCTTTTTTTCTGAATCTAGAAATATTATAAATGAGCTTTGATTCTATAAATTTTAAAGTCTTGTATATTTCTAAAGCATAAGTTTTTAAGTTTTGCCTAGACAGTTGCAGAAATTTCTGTCAGTTTAAATAGCAGTGCTTGAAAGTCACTTTGACTTTTGAAAGCTGCTAAATTGCCTTATCATTGTCTTTGAGAGATTAAGGATGCTTGCTTGGAAGGTTGCCTTTTCTTCCTTAAATAAAACTGAAGTTTTTATTGTTCTATTGTAATATTTCATTTTGATCTGTTTGGTTTGTGGTGGAGATAATATATAACAGGAAACAAAAGTGGTTCCCTACAAGCCTTCAGTTATAAATGGGTTGACTGATTGTGTTAGACGCCCTTGTCAGCTGCATTAGGTGGTGCTTTTGATGGAAGGGGAAAAATTTGCTCTGGGCTCTCAGAGTCTGTTATGGTGCAATTGGGTGTTCATTATTTTGTCCCTTTTACAGTGAATCATCTACAAGGGGAAAAAGCCATTTTCAGTTGTAAATCTCCTGGAGAGCAAAGAAAGTGAAAATCAAGGGAGAATTACATATCTTTCAACAAGAAAAAGTTAGCTCTTATTATATAGATTATGATAAGAAAACAGCAATGACAGCAAATTATTCTTAACAATGGACTTTACATTTAAACTGACTTTCATGCATTTTAGTGATAAACTATTACTTCAGTTTGGGCTAAAAAATGAGGCATTCTGTTATTGTATGTGATACTAAGCTTCCTGGTCAACTTGATTACTTGAGATCCACCTAGAGGATTAATACACACACTTCCTCATGCATCTGGGTAGGTCATGGAGGAGTGACCTTTGGTACTGTATCTGGTCTTTGGCTCTTTCCCCTCTGGCACTGTTCCTCCTCTCTGGTTCTCAGCTATGTTCAAGTGAGCAGCCCTGCTCCACCCGCTGCCATGATGCTTCTTCCTGGAGCCAGCTAACTATGGGCTGAACCCTGTGAACAAAATAAACCTCTCCCTGTAAGTTGTCAGTGTCAAGTATTGTGTTCCAGCAATTCAAAGTTGATTAATACAACTGTAGAAAAATACATGACTCTTCACGTAGTTTTCAGATCTAAGTAGGAAATTGATTTCTTATAAAACAACTAAATATCTTTTATTTAACACTTTTCGTGTCAAATTTAGATGTTGTTCCATACACTACCTCATGCACAGGGCTTGTCTTTCATGGTCATAACTTATACATGATAAATCTGGTACAAATAGAACAGTGCATGTTCTATCCTAAATCGTAATTGACCATAGCCTAGATGACACAGTTGGATTGATCCACTAATAAGAATCATTACAGTCTGCAACCATACCCCCCTGAATGCACCCAATCTCATCTGATCGCAGAAGCTAAGCAGAATTAGGCCTGGCTAGTACTTGGATGGAAGAATCAGCACAACTCACTGGCTTCTCTGATTCTCTTATCACTCTAGTACCTCAGACACCTGTTCACGGGTGTAAGTCATTGACAGTTCCAGTAACCCTATCACCTTCAAATCCTACTTCCCATCTTTCTAACCTGGTTTAACTTCCTCACTCTGGCCATTTTTACCCCATAGGACATACAGCCGGTGAACATTATTATTTTTCTACTTTTTAACTGCCTTGTCCTTACTTCCCTGCTTAAACAATTCAACCCATTATTATAATTACTCTCTTAAACTACCTTCAACTTTCTTGCCCTTCTTTTGTCCCACCTTCATCACTGACAGGTTTCCAACCCTGGTGAAACCAAATGTTCATGTACCCGACAGTTTTACTTAAATTACTTAACATGACTCAAGGAGAAAGACTCTTATGGTAACTGCTCTCACTACAGGCCAAAAGCCAAGAATGGATCCTCAGCACTGCAGAAGTTAATCCATATTCTCACTATCTAAAAATTTCATATTTTTTTTTAAACTTGAAAATCTGGCTTTTTATTCCTACTCAATTTTATTGGAAAAAAGGGAAATAAACAATAGAAAGCCCTAACCCAAGTCCTCCAACTGCAGTGTCTTAACTCTGCAAGGATTTATTGCTAAGTGAAATCATAAGCTAGAGTTGTTTTCACAGGTCCAAATTGAATGATTATAACATCTAGTAGTAGTCAACAGGAGTATTCCATTATCTTAGATGTGACCAGTCATACTTGGCTGTGTGTGCTGGTCATTATGTACAACCTGCAACTTAGTGGGAGTGAGGTTTAATTTAATTCATGAATTCAAAGGTTTCATCCCATGATTAGTTGGCACCTGATCAGATACAGCATGGTGGAAGTGCACAGTTGAACAAAGGTGCTCTTGGTAACTCAGTTCAGCTATGCCCCAAATCTTGAGAACTTCTACTAATGATTGAGCTATGGAGTCCTGTAGAGGCTCCAAGAGGTATTTCTTAGTGCTGCTGACACCTCAAAATCTGTTGGATCTGCTGGATCAAATGGCCCATGTGGCAGAGCAGCCTGCATTGCAGCCTGAACCTGTCTGTAGAACCTTCTCATGTTCTGGGCCCATTCAAACCTAGCGACTTTCCGGGGCACTTAGTAAATGGGCTAGAGTCACTGGTATGATTCTGCCTTGAAAACCTAAAGAAGCTGGAGTGTGATGTCCACAGGTGATAGAAGCAGCAAAAGGCATTCTCACTCAAGAAGAGCAGAGCTTTTCACATGCAAGCCAACTTCATGAACTCTCTTCCTTGACCTTTCTTCCATCTGGGCTGCAAGTATGTTGGACAGGTACAGTGGGTCTCCTTTCTTGGTTTGCTAGCCTACATTACAATCATGTTTGGAAATACCCTTTCAGAAACACCCAGAAGCATGCTTCTCTAGTTTGCCAGATGTTTTCTGATCCAGTTAAATTGACAGAATTAATGGCCACACTGAGCAAGGGAGGATGTGAAGATTTATACTCAATCCCTTGTGCATCGGCTGAAAATGACACATACAACATTCATGGCTTAATAACCAGAACTAGACACAAGTCCACAACTACCTGTGAAGAGATAGAACTGTGCACAGAATATTTTCTGCAGGGTAAAGGGATGGTGATTCAGCTCTCAATCAATGTCAGACTATGACACCAACTTCTCCCACACTGTACCATTTCTCTGTTGATAGCCACTGTCTACACATACTATTTACTTCCTCTACTATCTAAAATCTTCTTCTATCAGTACACTGTAACATTGGTCTAATCATCAGTTCAGATCTCTGAGCTAAGTGCTATGCTTGCCTCACTTTTTGTCTTAGTGGACCTCTCCATAATTCTAATACCAATGACAAGTCCCTCTGTGATAGACACCAAGCACATGATCAGTTAAAAGGCACCTGCTGCTTCCTAGCAGTTTCTCCAATGGGCAAGCTCCTCCTACTCTGACTCCTATACTGGTTTTACGTTATCTACATACTTATCAGGTTTCTTTGCTCCATATGAGCATCCACAGTTTTAAGTGCCATCTACAGGCTAATGACTTCCAGTTTTGTGTTTATAGTTCTATTTTCTTCCCTGATCTGTAGATTTTTACATCTGATCTCATCCCAAGCATCTGTGCTGATAATCCAATAGGTCCTTTGATAGATAACATTTCTGAAACAAAACTCTTGATTTCCCTCTTTTCCAAATCAGGAAATAGTACTGAGTCATCCTCAACTCATTTCTTTCACTATCACTTTCTATCCTATAAGTGTCAGTGTCCTGCTGATTCTGTCATCAAACTGTATCCCGCATCAACCGCTCTCATCTTTTCTGCCACTAATACTGTAGTATCAACTCTTTACTAAAATGTTGTAGTAGATCCCATCTGGTATACTTATTTTTATATCTGTTTCCACCAACAGTTTATTTACATAACAACCAGAACTTTTTGGAAATAGATGAGATCATGTAATTCCCTTCTCAAAAACCTTCGATATTAGTCAGCTTTCCTATTACTGGGACAAAAATAACCTGATGTCTGCAACTTAAAGGAGGAGAAGTTTAAGTTGGATCTTGTTTGTGGAGGCTTCATTCTGTGGTCACCTGGCTCCAAGACAGAAGAATCATGGTAAAAGGCATGATGGAGCAAAGCTGCATAGCTCATGACAGCTAAAAAAGAGGGCACATTGAAAGAACATTAGAGAGCAAATACCATCCCAGTGTACATTTGCAGTGATCCATGTCTTGCAGCTGGGATCCACATCATCGTACTACATTCAGCTAGAGATTCATCCAGTGATGAGTATAGTGACTCCGTGATGCTATCACTTCTCAAGACATCTCAGTCCTTCCTAGCTGACAGAATGAAGTAGCACACCATGCATTATTGTCTCAGTACTATTAGAACAAAATAGAAATCCCCTAAGTGACCCCTGCCTGCCTTTCCAACTTCCCTAAGATGGCTTTCCCCTTAGATACAGTGTTGGCGTGTAGCTTTCTTGTACCACGTACAAGGTACAAGGCCAAGCTTATACTTCCCAAAATGTTGATATTTAGTTCTCTACTCTGTCTGGATTTCCCCCTCAGATCTTTTATCCCCTAGTGACCATCCATTCCATGCCCAAATGTCAAAAATTCCCTAACAATCTCTGATAGCACTCTACCTTTTCATTCCATGCACTTCTCAATTTTTATATATTATATATTATTATTATTAATTTAGTCATTTTTACTTTTGTTTCTTCTGTGTTTGTACTAGTGCTTGGCATATAGTAGTTGCCCACTACAAATTTGTTGGATAGATGGACAAATGAATCTAATGTGGTTCTTTTTCCCAGCTATAAAACCATAAGTTGAAGCTGAAAAAAATTTTAAAAGAATAATTCTTGGACTTTGATCTCACAAAACAGTAATATTGACACCGATACTTCTAGCTTCTGAAAAGAGAATGGAAAAAAAAAACATGTTTTCTGCTATTTTGTCAAATGTGCAACTTAAAATGTTGAAAATAATGCATAACTGGTAAATATTTGAAGCAGGGTAACCAAAGTAACAAAGGGAATGATGCTGCTTCTATACAGGTTTTTTTGTTTTGATTTTATGTGGAAAACTGAGAGATTCTATAGTCAGATTCTCCAGTACTGTAGATAGGTTAATTCAGATTTTTTTTCCAACAAAGCACTGGGTAGATGAATTTGCAAGTGATCTATTCAAACCAAATTAAAGGAAGCATAGGAATACTTCATTTATCAGATGTTTTCTAGGAAGAAATTATTCCATGTGTCGATTTCCACATAACCAAAATGTAAGTCCCATATATGTGCCAAAGCTTACTGTTTTTATTAATTGATTTTATATACACGTCATGATCACAATCAACAGTGAGAATTTGTACCAGTATATATAACTTAGTTCACATTTTTCCCATCCACCTGCCCACCCTATGACTCCCCACCCCTTATATTCATAAGCTTTATTTCCTTTTTATATCACATTATTTCTCTCCCCCACATTACTTACCCTTACAACCCTTTACCCATTGAATATTTTCTATTTCACAATATCTAGCATACATTCTAGAGCTTATTTACATATTCAGTTGGTCATACCAGAGAAAAGACACACGGTATTTAAATATCTGTGACCATATGAGTATGTCCTGAAGATATGTCCATTTGAGTATAAATGGTTCAAATTTATCATTCGTTATGGCAGTGGAATACTCCATTTTATTTTTTTTTAAACCCATATCTTTTTAATCCAGTCTCCAGTTGATGGGCATGTGGGTTGTTTCCAAGATTTAGCTATCACAAACTTAGCTGCTATAAATATAGGTGTACATATGTCACTGTAATATGAATCATTTAATTCTTCTGTATACATACTTAGCAAACTACAGCACTTTGAAAAAGGAGATTGAAAAAGATATCAGAAAATGGAAAGACATCCCTTGTTCCTGGGTAGGAAGAACCAATATTACAAAATGGCTGTACTCCCACAACTACTGTATAGATTCAGTGTGATCCCAATTGAAATCCCAATAGCATATTTCACAGAGGTAGAGAAAATAATCCAAAAATTCATCTGAAACTACAAGAGACCTAGAATAGCAAAAGCAATTCTAGGAAACAAGGACATGGCAGGGAGTATCATGATTCCCAACTAGAAACTATACTACAAAGCCACTGTGATAAAAACTGCATGGTACTGGTAAAGTAACAGACAGAAGGTTCAGTGGAATAGATTAGAGACCCAAAAACAACTATATATATGGTGAATAAAAATCATTTATTGTCAAAATTTATGATTTACTGTCATTCTCAACATTTGAGAATGAACAGAAAATTAAGAATCACATTAAAAAAATAGACATCCAGCTGGGACCTGTGGTCATCCTAAATGAGTCATACCTATTAACAGAATGCTATGACAATATGCTTGTTACAGAATATCACTACATATGCTAAGCCAAATAAACACCCTCTTTCACAAATAATGCTGGAAAAGCTGGGTTTCAAAATGGCAAAGACTAAAGAAAGCTACACCTATCTCTTTCACCATACACTAAACCAAAATCAAAGTGGATTAGAGTCCTAAATATGAAAACAGAAACATTAAACTTGCTGCATTTTAGGTTGCTGCATCTAGGTAAGATAGAACTCTTGGAGACATTGCTTAGGGAAAGACTTTATGAACAAAATCTCTAGAGCATGAAGATTAGCAGAAGGAATCAACAAATGGGCCCTCATTCTATTAAAAAGCTTCAGCACAGCAAATGAAACCATAGGCAGAGCATAAAGATAGCCAACAATACGGAGAAAAAAATTTTGCCATCTGTTTCTAAGTCAAAGGGATACTATCTAGAATATATAAAGAACTTAAAAATATCAGCCCACCCAAATATAAAGACACAATTCAAAAATCGGCATCTGAAATGAACAGACACTTTTCAGAGTAAAGAAGTAAAAACAGCAAAGAAGCATATGAAGAAATGTTCGACATTACTGATCATTCGAGAGATGCAGATGAAAACACTGAGATTTCATCTCACTCCACAAAGAATGGCTGCTATCTCAAAGTGAACTGGCAACAAATGTTGGCAAGGCTCTGGGAAGAAAAGAAACCTTCTCCACTGTTGGTGGGAATGTAGAATGGTACAACCACTATGGAGATCAGTGTGGAAATTCCTCAAAAAACTAGGATTAGAGGTTCTGTTTGGCCTAGCTATTCCTGATAGGTGTATACACAAAAGAATTAAAAGATTCAAAGCTTACTGTTTTGAAGGACATTTTTCTACCATTCTTGTGATAAACTGTATGTTCAGTTTGATTGGCCTGAGAATTGCCTCAAGGATCATTAAATCAGTAAAGGACAGTTCTGTCTGTGTCTGGGGAGGGGGGTCATGCCAGTGTGCCTATGGGTAATCCATGGCCTGTCCAGCCCCTCTCTCTTTCCTGTCTTGCTGTACTTCCTGACCACAGGAACATAATCCATTTTGCCCCATCGTCCTTCTGCCATGATGTGCATCCCCTGGTGCCAGCCTTCCATAGGATGACTCCTCTGAATGGATGAACCAAATTAAACCTTTCCTCCTCTATGTTGCAGATATTGAAAATTGACCCTTGCCATGGGAAAATGTACCAGTACAGTGCTCTTCATGTTAATCCTACTCTTTCAAACAAAAAGTGCTGAGGACATTGTCTCAGGGCATCACTATGAATGTTTCAGTGCCATAAGGGATTCCCTACAATAAATATGTTCCCCCAAGCTAGAAATATTCTAGCTTTGTCTCCTCTTTTATAGTTTGTTACTCCTCCCTCATTTTTCAGCTGTTAATTTATACTAATGATGGCTCCCTTTATTTTTTAATTGATGTATATAAAACCAGTAGCATGGGCAAGAGCCTAAGTATAGCTTCCAGTACACATCAGAGTAACCAGTACTCTGACTTTTGGGAAAAAGAAATATTTTAAAGGTAGTAGAAATAAATATTAAAATAACATAAAACACATTAGAGCGAAAATGTTCATGAAGACTTCTGTGATTTCTTGACACCATAAAGATTACTTGGATAGGATTTATCCTTTGCTGGCAAAACTGTGCAACTGGCCTAGCATGATATGTAGTGATATTCTGTAACACACATATTGTCATAGCATTCTTTTAATAGGTATGACTCATTTAGGATGACCATAGGTTCCAGTTGGATGTCTATTTTTTTAATGTGATTCTTAATTTTCTGTTCATTCTCAAATGTTGAGAATGACAGTAAATCATAAATTTTGACAATAAATGATTTTTATTCTCCATATATATACATTTAAAATAATTTGCAAAGCATTTTTTTTCATTCAGCTCAATGTATATGCCTGATTAGAACTCAGATGAGGGGTTTTTAAAATTATGTCATCAGAAACATACTTTATGAATAACTATGTTCAATGTATTCAGAAAAAATAAAGATGTGCACATAGAAGATTTTTCCTAGAATTTCTTCTAGGGGAAATTTTATAATTGGTATATCACTCTAGCCATATATATTGAGTGAATAATTACATTAATTCATCTATATTTGAAGTGAAAAACTATACCAAATTTGTTTAATTTCATAAAACTTTGGGACTTAAATACAGTTCAGTAAGAGAGTGCATATTTAATACATAGGAAAACCTCAATTTGATCCCCAAGATATTAAAAAACACTTTCATAGACTGAGTACAAAACAATGTTATAAGAAGCATACATTGCAAATCTAATTTTAATAATTCAGAGAAATTTTCCTTAATATTTTGTAAATCAAGTCATAATGCTCCTCTTATGCTCAGATTAACATATCTTTGACTAAACAAGACAAAATACATTTTTAGAATTATGATATATAAAACATAACTCTTGGGCCGGGGACATAGCTCAGTGGTTCCGGCGCCTGTCTTGCAAGTGCAAGGGCCCAGGGTTCAATCCCCGGTAACCACATAACAATACTGGGTGTGGAGACTCACACCCAGCAGCAATCAGCACCACATACCCCAGTGCCGGGCATGGTGGCTCACGCCTGTAATCTCAGCACTCTGGGAAACAGAGGCAGGAGGATTGCTGTGATGTGAGTTGGAGGCTGAGCTTCAGGGCCAGCCTGAACTACAAAGGGAGACCCTGTCTCAAAAAAAAACAAAAAAACAAACAAACAAAAAAACAATCATCATTTGTCTGTATCTGGGATATATTGAATGATCCATACTTATTAACTATTATGTATGAAATTTTTCTGTGTAAAAATTCAAAATTAGTTTTAAAAATATTTACCGGTCTTATTTTCCAGCAAGTTAAGTATTTTTGTTTTTTGTTTTTGTTTTGAGACAAGGTCTCACTTTTTGTAGTTCAGGCTGGCCCTAAGCTCACTATGTAGCTCAGGCAAGCCTTAAACTCACAGCTACCCTCCTGTCTCTGCCTCCTGAGTGCTCAGACTACAGACCTGAACCACCACACCTGGCATTGTGGTGTGTGGTACTGATTGCTAATGGGCATGAGCCACCACACCAGCATTGTGGTATGTGGTTACCAGGGATAGAACTCCAATCCCTGCACTTGCAAGGCAGACACCAGAACCACTGAGCTAAATCCCCAGCCGAAGTATTTCTGTTTTAACATTTAGATCTTTGATCCATTTTTATTTTAGTTTAGTACATGAGGAGATATCCAGGCCTAGATTCAATCTTCTGCATGTGGATATTCCCCGCATCATTTATTAAAGATGTCATTTTGTGTATTTGCCTCCTTTGTCAAAGATCAAAAAGTTGAATGTCCCTAGGTTTGTTTCTGCTTCCTCTGTTCTGTTCTATAGACCCAAATGCCAGTTTCTGTGCCAATACTGTGCTGTTGTGATCACATTAGATTTGTGGTATAACTTAAAATCTGAGATTGTGATACCCTCTACATTGCTTTTGTTACCTAGGATTCATTTTATTATTCTGGGTATCTTCCAGTTCCATATGAATTTTAGGATTATTTTCTATAGATCTATGAGAAGTGCTAATGGTATTTTCATTGTGATTGTATTGTGTGGCCATTTGAACAATATTGGTTCTGACTATCTGGTAACAGGGCATATCTTGCCATTTTCTGAAATTCTCTATTTCCTTCTGTAAAGTGATATAATTTTCTTTGTAGAGATCTTTCACTTCCTTGGTTAGATTAATTCCTAAGGAATTTTTCTTGATGCTGTTGTGAGTGGCATTGTTTCACTAACATCTCAAGTTCATTATTAGTGTTTAAGAATGCACAAGGCTGTCTTTCTAGCTGTTGCCCCCTCCAAGCCTGTCTCCAAAAGCTGTCTTTCACAGTCTCTGCAGTAGGATAAAATTTACATCCTAGAGTAAAACTCTCTTCTTGGGTGTGGGACTTATCCTCAATCAGGTTGGTCTTCTGGTTGTCACCTTTGCTACCCTATCCTTAGGAGGACTGTGGTACAGGGCCAGCTAGGATTTGGTAGTTTGACTCTTCTTCCTCTATGAAAAGCATTCAAGGTGGCCAATGGTGCTGGAGTTGGAGGTGGGGCCTCTCTCTCTTCTCTTGAGTGGATGCATGGGGCACAAAAGGTGACTAGGGTGACTGAGAAGGCAAGGCTGCCTCTTGTACTTGATTAAACAATATTTCCTTGAATTTGGAAAGTTTTCTGCTATGATTTTAGTGAATTAAATGTTTGTATCATTTAAATCATCTTCTAATTTTTTCTTTTCTTCTTTTAATTCTATATATCCAGTCCTCTAGAAGCTTTTAGATCTAGCTTGCTGGATATCTTCTCACTTTATTGTATCATTATAATCTATACATTCACCTTGTCTTCAATTTCTAATACTTTGACCTCCTATTAGTCAAATTTGCTACCCATACTTTCTATTGAATTATTCATATCTTGTATTTCTGTTTGCTTTCTTTTCATAATTTCTAATTCTTTATCAAACTGGTCATTCAGATCTTATATTATCTTGTTTAACTCAGTTTATTTGCTTCTTTAAGCTCATTAGAATGAATGTCTGACACTTAAGAACTTGTAAGTGTCTGACACTTAAGAACTTGGTCCTAGTCATTAACTGACCACGAATTACTCAAGCATAGTCTTCAGTAGCCATGCATAGCAATGTGGATTTTAGTAGCATTAATTCAGAATAATCTGTACATAATTAACAATAAATCAAAATTTCCCAGGAGCAACATATAACCGAGGGAGGCAAAAGAATCTAATTTACAAAGTATCTACATTATAATCTTCAAAATGTTCAGTTTTCAGCAAACTGATGCATGTAAAGAAACAAAGTATGTGGGCAGGGAAAAATGAAATCAATAGAAACTGCCCCTAAAGAGCTATAATGGTTGAACTTACTGGTTGAATCATTAAGCTACAGTATTTTAAATATGTTCAAAGTACTTTCCCTATAGGAATAAGGGAGAGATTAACAGTTGATTTTTCACCAGAAATCATGAAAGTCAGAAAACAGTGGAATTAAATACTCAAAATATTTAAAGAAAAAGATTATTAACCCAGAATTCTACAGCCAGAAAAAAATCATCCCTAAAAAATAAATAAAAACATTCTCATATAAAAAAAACTGATAAAACTTGTCAGTAACAATCTCCTAGACTCAAATATAAGAATTAAAATGACAAGATTCCTAAAAGAAAACATACCAGAAAATCATTATAACCTTAGATAAAGCAGTGATTTTCTAGATATTACAGTAATTGCATATGCACTAAAAATGCAAGTGAACTAGACCATCAAAATTTAAAATATTTGTGCTTTAAAGAGCACAGAACCATCAAATAAATGACAATCCACAGAATAGGAGAAAACTAGAAAATGTCTATTTGATAAAAATCTGATGTATAATGAACTTTTACAACTCAACAAAAAAAGACAGATGATCAAATTTCAGAATTAGATAAAGATTTAAATAGACATTTCTCCAAAAAGTTGTAACAGTGACTGATAAATGTACCAAAAGCTGTTCAGCATCATCAGTCATTGTGTAAATATATATCAAAACCACAGTGAGATACTAACTCACATCCACTGAGATGACTATAATGGAAAAAAGAACAAGTGTCTGAAAAACGTTTGGAGAAATTGGAACGTATATTCTTTGATAGTGGAAAACGGGGCAGCTACTTTAAAAAATCAGAAAGTTAAACATAGAATTGCTATAAGATCCAGCATTTTAACTCATATGTATAGCCCAAGAGAATTGAAAATGTATCTACACAGAAGCCTTATATTTGTGTTCATTGCAATATTGTCACAGTAGAAAATGGAAGCAATGCACATGCCCATGTTTTGATGCTTAAATAAAATGTTATTATACAATGAAATATAATTTAAATATTAAAATAAACAAACTATATACTACAACATAGAGAAGTCTTGAATATATGGAAGTGACCAACTAGATACAAAAGATCACATATTACATCATCCATTTAAAATCTTCTCAAGAGACAAAACCATAGAGCTGAAAAGCAACTAGAAATTTTTGGCAACTAGGAGTAGGAACCAGTGGGGAATGATGACTAATGGTACATGGTTTTCACTGGGGATAATGAAAAAATTCCATATCAGATAATGGTGGTGTAAATATACTAAAAACCACTGAGTTTTATACTCTTAAAGTAAATATTATGCTAAATCAGTTTTGTTAAAAAAAAAAAGAATATGGAAGAAAAGGTAAGGCAACTTGTGAGAGATGACTTCATGTCCAGAAAAAAGCACTTTTCTTGTTTTTTGTATAAGTGGACAACGGGGAAATATTTTTTAACTTGTAAATATTTACAGGGATCTTCTGTTGGCAGCCACAGGTTGTTTCAAAAAGGGACAAACCTTATGTAGGAAATTGTAACAGAAAATATGTTCTCACTATATCACCTCAAATTAAAAGGGCTATAACACTGAAGCATCAACAACATCAGTGGGCAGGAATAGCTTCTACATCTGGTTTATGGTAAAAAACAATTATGCATCCTTTGAGAGGAAATTTAAACACTTTTGCTTCTTTAGAAGATACATTATTTTGCTCACACTCTCTTTTGATTTGGTTCAGTATTTAATATTTAGAAGGTCTATGGTTACTAATAAAGACTACAGTTCACCGAAGCCCTCTAAAACAAATTCTAGTTTATAATATATTTGCAGGTAGAATTTTATTTGATGTTAATGTTTGGTGAATTGAAAACCACAGTCATGTATTTCATAAGAAAAGTACTTTAAGGCTTTTAGAAGCTTTAGCTTCTAATGCAATTAATTATAACCTTTGCAAAGAAGAGACAGTAAAATTTCTTGGAATTTTTCCAGGTTCTGTTTTGAGATTATAGTACTAGAGTTGAGGGTTTATGACAAATGATATGCATTAAGCATGTGAAGAGGCTGGTTTAGACTCTAAGCAAAGTTATATGAAAATTTAAGGGAAAATTCAATAACAAGTAAAAGACGGAATAATCAAGAGTGCCCTTCAGAATTCCAGTTTACTATGATTTAGTCTATGTGAGTCCATCTTCTAAAATAACCCAAAGGTGCCTAGATAATGTTGAATTTCTAGAACTACAAGGCTGGGGACAAGATTGTCATGTATAGTGATTTCAACAAGTTAGCTGCAACTTCATGGATGGGATCAGAAGAGGATAAATGTTAGCTGGCCAGCCAGTCTTTCCCCCAATGCATACAAAGCTATCCTTTGTCTTTGGAACCAGTATCATGGAGACATAAGAGGTGTGATGTTCCATTGAAAAGATTAATGACTCCAGGCCAGGGATTTAGTTCAGTGGTTCCAGCATCTGCCTTACAAACTCAAAGTCCCAAGTTCGATCCCAGTAACCACATACAATGCCAGGCATGGTGACTCACACCCCTTAGCAGTCAGTACCACATATCACAGTGCTGGGTGTGGTGACTCACATCTGTAGTCCTAGCACTCAGAAGGCAGAGACAGGAAGGTGGCTGTGAGTTCAAGGCTTGCCTGGGCTACATAGTGAGATCAGGGCCAGCTTAAACTACAAAAGGCGAAACACTGTCTAAAAACAAAGATTTATAAGCTGAATATCTTCTAAAGATTTAAGGGTATGTGAAGCTAAGAGCATTCTGTTGAAGACCATAAGGCTAAGAAACTGGACAGATTCTAGAATGAAACTCCTTGAGGTTCTGTTGATTTAGCCAGGTTATATCTCTAAAGGTCTATACTCATACTACCCAGTCATATCCAGAATGCTTTACAAATGTGCTATAAGCATCTCCCTGTATTCCACACATTAGCCAGGAGTGTAAGAGGTCCTCAGACCCATATGCACCTTTCCTTTTCACCATAACCTTCTTGTCTTTCTTCATCAAAATTTCTTCCACTGGATTCTTAGGATCAAGAACAGTATTGATTTCAACATGTGTATGAGTCAAAAGACTTGTAGAAGAGGAGACTGACATAAGCACAGGAGTAAGGTTATTAGACAGGCTTAAAGGAGGAGTGAGTTTTCTTCAAACTTAACTAAATTCAATAAGCAAGATTGATGAGGTTTTTTTTTTTTCTTTTTTGGAACTGGCTATTCCTTTCTTCCAAAAAAATTCAAGATTGTTGTAGTAAGCTACTGGATTCTCCTCCATGCAAATGGTATTTCTATATTAAGAATAAGACCCAAGGCAAAACTATGCTGACACTAAGACAAGTTTATAGAAAGAGGAGAATATTTTGATGAAAGAAATTCATAACCTTAACTTGCAAATGATATAAACAAATGCTACCTAAGAGATCAGCTGATATCCTCTCACATTGTAAACCAATAAAGTTTGAGAAAACAAGAAACTATCAAAGTAGCAGTAAGAAGCAAGCCTAGGGGCTAGGGATTTATCTCAGTGGTTCCGGCGCCTGTCTTGCAAGCTCAAGGACCTGGGTTTGATCCCCGGTTAACCACATACAATACTGGTGTGGAGATTCATGCCCAGCAGCAACCAGTACCACATACCACAGTGCTGGGCGTGTTGGCTCACGCCTGTAATCCCAGCACTCGGGAGGCAGAGGCAGGAGGATTGCTGTGATGTGAGTTGGAGGCTGAGTTCAGGGCCAACCTGAACCACAAAGCAAGACCCTGTCTGAAAAAAAAAAAAAAAAAAAAGAAGTCTAGTTTAGAGACTATCACCAGGTGTTAGAACATATGTGATAAACTACAGTGAAATTCTGAGAACCCTTAAAAACATTGAGAAGAAAAATTCATCCAGCAGTTACTAGATGACACTGAAAAAATACCAATATAAAGCCAATTGGACTCAGAGAGAAACTAGAAGATAACTCACACTGAATAAAATTTTTATAAAAATCAATAGAAAAATTCCCAAATGTGAGAAAAGTTCACCATGTAAATAAGCACAGCTTACAGAACAACAATCATGATGAAAAATGAAGCTCCCATTGCATATTATAATTAAAGTACTAGATGTCCAACACAGAAACAAATTTTAAAACTGTCAGAAAAAAGTGAAAAAGCACATATAAAGATAAACTCATTAGAATTACAGCAAATCTCTTAACACAGAAGAGCTTTAAGGCCAGAAGAACTTGAGAGTGAGGTATTTCAAGTGCTAGAAACAAACAACTTCCAATCCAGATTAAAATATTTTGCAAAAATCTTTCAGAATAAATGGAGGAATAAGGGCATTCAATGCAAATGAATACTTAAGGAGATTTATAAATACTGAACTAGTACTTCAGAAAATACTCAAGAATATCCTAGATATCCTAAAAGCCAACAAAGCCAAAAATCTAGATACAATGAATACATCAAGCAAGGCAAATAAATTAAAAAAGAAAAGGGAGTCATCAAAAGTGAAGTGACATTAATAGGAACTAACAGTTCTTAATTATTCTCAATGGCCTCATCTTCCCAATTAAAAGATTCAGATGGGCAGACTGGATCAAAAAACAGAATCTAACAGTCTGTTGCACTCAAGAAATTCATCCAACCTCCAAAGATATTCATAGAATAAAAATTAAATGATGACTAGTACCCTAAAAATAAGTATGGGTAGCAATTTTCCCCACAAAGTTAAGTTCAAACTAAAACTGATCAGAAGAGACAGAGTCACTAAATACTAGTCAAGGAGATTCTCCAACTAAAATAGATAACACCTGTAGGTATATAAGCACCAAATATTGGAGCATCTGTCTTCATAAAACAATACTGCTAGATAGGAAAGATCAAATAGAAACTAAAACAATCACAGTGGCTTCCCTTAATACCTCACTTTCACAAAAAGATATTGACTAAACAAAAAAAAAATAATAAAGATTTATCAGCGGAACCACACCCTTCAACATATGGGCTTAACAGATTTCTACAGTGTTCTACTGTAACAGAGTACAGATTCTTCTCTGCAGCACACAGAGTTTTCCCCAAAAAGGAGCATGTACTAGTCCACAAAGCCTACTTAAATTACAAAAGAAACAAATTACCATGTACTACACGACTGTGAAGTTAAGGTAGAAATCAGTCACAAAGAAACTGCTGAAATTCAGAAACACCTGGAAGATTAGTGACACACTCCTGAATACCCAGTGGGTCACTGAAGAAACCCAGGAAGAGATTAAACAGTCTCTGGAAGCAAATCCTGTCGATACCATACAGCAGAGACTATGGAACACAATGAAAGCAGTCGCCTGAGGGAAGCTTATTGCAGGTAATACTCACATTAGGAAAAGAGTGAGATCAAACAAGGAACCTGTTGAGGAACCTCAAGATACTTCAAGTCCAAACTGAAATTTTGGAGAAATCATAGAGATCAGAGCAGATATTAATGAAATTGAGATAAAAAGATACAAAGAATCAACAAATCATAGAGCTTTTATTCTTTGAAAGAATAACAAAATAGATCAACCCTTACCCAAACTTGCCAAAGAGAAGACTCACCTGACTGCAGATGGAGATGAAGGGTGTGAAATTAAAACATAACACTTGAAATTAAGAAGATAGTAACAACTATAAAAACTATGCAGTAAATTAGAAAATCTTGAAGATTCCTAGATACATACAAATTAGGAAAAATAAAACAAGAAGACATAAAAAATTGAATAACAAGCAATGAAATTGAGGCAATAACAAAAATCTTACTGTTGTACTTAGGGCTTGCAAGGGAATGGATTTAATATAGAACATATAAATTTTTGGGATTGTTTTATAACATTCAAAAAAATCAAATGGAGAAAAGTGCAAGAGATTTGTCTATGCACTGAAGACCAGAAGAATTAATTTAAGGTCTGGGTACCAAGGCAGTGTCCCTGTATGTCCAGCTGCAAGTTTAGAGCCTACAGCAGTGTCCCTTATAAGTTCGTATGAGAAGGCCAAGGAATCCACAGTGGAAGATTGAAAGGTCTGCACTGGAAAGCCCAAAGGCCAATGCTAGAGACTACACAATCTGTACAAAAAGGCTGAAGAATCTGTGCCAGAAGGCTGATCAGTCTGCACTGGAGCCAGACAGAGATGCGCAAGACAAAGGTAAAGTTCAGAGGTTCCCTTCAGAGAACAGGAGCAACAGAAAAAGTATTTGCATTCCTCTGATGACAGGAACAGCTGAGTCTGTATCAGGAAAGCCAGCTGAAGTAAGCTTCCCTTCCCATTCTCCTGTTCTCTTTATATACCCTTTCATCCACAGTGCTTCCATGACTGGCATCACCTGACTCATTAGACCATTAGTTAATCCACCACACCTAGTAACTAATAAAAGTCCAGAACCTGATGGATTCACTGCTGAGTTCTACAAAACCTTTCAGGACATCATATCACTAATATTCCTCAAACTTTTCCAGGAAATTAAAAAGGAAGGAGCGCTCCAAACTCATTTGGAATCCATCATCACTCTGATCCCCAAACCAGATAAAGACTCAACTAAAAAATTACAGATCAAACTCCTTAATGAACATAGATGCAAAAAAAAAAACCCTCTTTAAGATACTGGCACTTAGGGCTGGGGATATAACTCAGTGGTTCCAGCGCCTGTCTTGGAAGGCAAGGACCTGGGTTGGATCCCCGGTTAACTACATAACAATACCGGGCGTGGAGACTCACCCCAGCAGCAATCAGTACCACATACCACAGTGC
>PVIR01004815.1:63837-76569 GCA_004026965.1 Petromus typicus | reverse complement strand
AGAAAGGAATGGAAAGCTTTGGATTATTTAGCAACAATCAGGCAGATCTTAGAAAATTTCTTATGAAATGAGAAGAAAATATGGTGAATATTTCCTTCATAAAAGAGGTTAGTTAAATAAAAGATAATTGTAACTTAGGCTTCTCTGTCTCTTTCTATTTTAATTTTATATAATTTACAACTGAGAGTCTCTATTTATCGTCTCGTTTTTGTATCTTGATTTTAACCCTCAGGGTATTTCTTTTTTGCAAAAATTTATAC
Organism: Petromus typicus; assembly: GCA_004026965.1. NCBI lineage: Eukaryota > Metazoa > Chordata > Mammalia > Rodentia > Petromuridae > Petromus > Petromus typicus. Next base: position 76,309 of record PVIR01004815.1, on the reverse strand, counting down.
TTTTCTGAGTTGGCTAATACAACACTTTGCAGACAAGTGATTTCTTTAACCTGGTAGGCAGCCCAGTAGTTGACTCTCTTGCTACAAAAATCAGATACTCTCTGCTCAGAAGACCTGTGTCTGCTCAGCCTCAAGGCTGCCTTCAGGCAAGAGTTACTGGAGAAGATAATACCAAGCTCTGTAGAATTGTGATATGCCACTGCTATAGATAGATAGATAGATAGATAGATAGATAGATAGATCTTGATGTAGTAATTTTCTCTCTAGCAATCTGTTTGATAAAAAGCTGCATCTTAGTAAACAGTATCTTTGTAAGAGTTCAGTCCATTTTCCACTCTGGGTTTAGAATTAAAATAAAACAAAACTTTGCCTGAAGAAAAGGTGAAATAGTTATATTCTCTATAACTTAATATTCTCCAAGTTCAAAAATATTTTCTTCCAGCTCTTCCCCATCTATCCTGTAGAGAACCACTGTCCGCTTTAACATCTTGTGTTATCAGTGTTGAGTTTCAATGAGATATTTTTATAAGAACTAGTTTAAAATTATTTTTATCATAAAGCCTGACAGGAAGAATTTAAATTCATGGCTATATTTTTCCCTCATACTCCTCTGTAATAGTCAATGGTATTTTCCTTTACTGCAGGATTCCTGGGACCATTTTTACATACATCACAATTAAGGGTAGCAACTAAATATGTGAAGCCAGAAAGGCCAACCATATTTGTCCTGGAAAGAACAAAAAGTATCTAGAAATTATTAGCTCCAGGAAAGGTGAAGGCATTGTTTGCTTGGCACAAGAGATTAAGATGTAGCAAAGCTGACTGGGAGTGATGTTAATTATAAGACACTAGGACAGAACAGCTCTCAAAGCCCTGCACATGGGCTTCTCTTGAGAACTTGAGGAGGTTTTCAATAAGATGACCTAAACCTTATGTCAGCCTGAGTGTGGGATCTCAACACTGCCTCTCAGGACCTCATAAGTAGAAGTTCTCATGGGTGATCGTAAGATTTGGAGAGTACAAAAGGACACACACCAGGAAGAGATTGTTATTGTGGCTTTCCTCATGATAACCAAACTTGCTTTCTCCAGGTATTCTTTTATCTTGCTTTGTCATCTTTACTTAGACCAAGCTCACTCTGCAGAGACAATCTTCTTGGAGTCTCCACCCTTCAAAAAGGCCCCTAAACTGTGTTAGATCCAAAATGGCTTCCTCCCATAGCCTATTAGCAAGCTCCCTAACCTACCACTAGGACAAACTAATCCCAGTCTAGCAAAATGCTCTCCCAACTGGCAAGTCCATATAAAAACACTCTGTTTCCCAGCACACTCCTCTCTCTCCCCCTCTCTCTTTCCCTTTCTCCCTCCTTCTCTCTGTTCTCTACATTGTGTGTGCTCTCTCTCTTTCCCTCCCTCCCTCCCTCCATCTCTCTCTCTCTCTCTCTCTCTCTCTCTCTCTCTCTCACACACACACACACACACACACATGCTCTCTCCCTCTCCAGTGTTGGAGACAAGTTTTCACTTCCATTAAAGCTTTATGCTAAGTATTCCTACTGCAGCTAGTTTTTCTGTTAAGTTTCTCCTTCACTCTTCATTGTCCCTTTTTCAAATAAATATTGATAGTGTATTTTGGTTATTTTGTTCAGTTCTGTGTTGGAGATGACAAGAATTTAGAGATGAGAAGAACCTAAAATCCAACTCCAAAAGGAGAGAGAGGGAAGCAACACAAAACTTAGTAATGTTTGATTGGTGAGGAACGTGTAGAAGGAGCTACCTGATAATATGTTGGTGTCAGCAGCCAGGAGAATCAATAGCCAGGAGATTCCAGTGACTTGCTGAGTTACACCACCTCTTCTCAACCCCATCTTTGAAACTGAACTCCTAATCCCCAGTGTCCGGGAATATGACCACACTTGGAGATAGAGTCTTTAAAGAAGTAGTTAAGTAAAAATGAGATCGCTAGGTTGAGCCTTTATTCAGCATGTCTGGTGTTTTTCTAAGAGATTAAGATACAGACATGCACAGGGAAAAAGACCATGGGAAGAGGTGGAGAGGACCATAATCTTCATGTCTAGAAGACAGGAGACAGAAGTTAAAGCTTCCAACAGCTTGATCTCAGAATTCCAAGCATTAGTGTTGTCAGAAAATAAATTAGTATTGTTTATGTTATCCACATTGTGGTACTTCACTATGGCAGCTTCAACAAATTAATATAAAAGAGAAATTGAAGGTGGCCTTATAGAGGCTCTAGGGAGCAGTGTAAAAAGAAGGGAAATGAACCTTCAGGGACAAGTGCTTTGTGGTTTAGAGTTTAGAACACTGTTGAAGAATGAAGATTGTAAAGTAATTTGGCATGTCCTAAATATGCAATGCCTGTTGGCTTTTCTTGTTTTAAGGAGAGAAACAGAGAATTATTGGTTAAAATTTTCATCTAAAACCTTTCTGTATATTAAACAAGTACATACATGTATATGATCGAAACTTACTGAGCACCAATTACCTGGCAAAAGCCTTAAATATATCACCTCCAAACATCACAAAAAATAATCATTATTACTGGACCAGATAGATCTGAAATAACCTGTCCAAGGTAACACAAATTAAATTTCAGAGGAAGAATTTACAAAAGTTGATCAAAAATGACAGTGTGTTTAAAATTATTACAGTAAAAGACATATTACTATTAATTCCTTTAAAGCATTTCTCTTTACTTTAAGCCTACTTATTCTAACATATCTCTGTGAAATGTGACAGAAAATAGAGTGAATGCTGCTGCCCAGTGCAATCCAGTGGGAAGGCAGGATCATAAAAGTATTAAAATGTATTCTCACCAGGTCTGTCACAGTGGAACTTCCAGCTCTTCCCCAAAGTCAGAATGACCTGGATGGTAAATATTCTGAATATATTTCTGAACAGTAAGGCAGCTATTACAGGTCAAGCAAAGATATGAAAGGGCACTTTTAGAACTGCTTTTAGAAGGTGATAAGAATTATAGAATGTGGTAAATGTGCTTAAAACAAGAAGACATACTTTGAGAACATAGTGTATGTAACAAGTTTTTAAAAAATAGCATTCACCGTATTTTGATCATATCAGAATTGAGCATACCATACAGCTTCTCAGAGCAACCTCAGATTCATTGTGGAAGCAATTAGAGATTGCAGCAGCTAGAAATCACCAGTTCATCATTTATGTGTGTAGTAGCTGCTAACCGTTGATTGCAGTTAGAGGTTATCCTTAGAATTACCTTTAGGGAACGTGAGCCATTTTGCCCCTGAGAAAATGATTTTCTGGACAGTCCTGGGTTAGGCCTCCCAATTCATGGCACTGAAACTAGAAATTATCTGCATGTACATCTATGTAGGCTTTTTCCCCTCTTATTTTTCTTATTCTCATATTTGTTCATCTGAGCATAGTAATAAATCACTAGCAAAAATCTTTATCTACATGTAAAGCTTCTAGAGGATGAGACAAAAGATTGCATTAAATTAACAAGATGACACTAAGATTCAAGCTCATTATGGGTAAATATTTAGTGATTATCAGTAACAAAGGAAAACCTAGCAGCCTTTCTGTGCAGTTATGTATGTGTCATATATCAGAAAAAATGACATTTGAAAAGACACCTGGAAAAATTGCTTATCAAGACCTGCAGTATTATGAAAGTAATTACTTTTTAAAGCATAAATCCATGCTGTTTTGACAAAGTATAGTGTATGCTATGTGAATTTTGAATATTCTTATGTATCAGGATTATTTTGATGATGAATAATAATACAACATCAATTCAAATTAGTTTCCTCCAAAAGAAGATTCTTTGATCTTTTGCTTTTGAAACTCTAAGACCAAGTTTAATTTAGACACTGTTGTACATGGGAAAGTTTCACTTACTCTCTCATTCTTTGGTTTTCTGAATCTATTGTGCAGGCAGTTTTCCCACTCTACAAGAAAGAGTCTAATTGGCTTTGCCTGGATTATTTGCTAGTTTTCAAGTGCTGAGTATCTGGTTTTGTTGAACAACAGGAATAGCGTTCTGAAGAGAAAAGGTGGGTATATAACTGATAGCACAACAATGGCCGCAAAGAGTAGAGGCAGTGTCTCAGAAAAGCCATTAAGAAGCATGTGAATGTGTACTAGGCTGACAAATAATACCTTCATAGTACTCTGCTAGTGACAAGAGGAATAGAACAGAAAAAAGACAGTGTAGTCCAGTATGTTTGGAAAATGCTAGATTAATCAAACTAGGATGGATCTGTTGCTTTGCAACTCTTCAGTCTTTGGAATGTAATAAAACTTTGAATTTCTGAGATGGATATTATTATTTTTCTAAACTTATTTGATCTTGGGACCTCTTTTTCATTAAGTAGTTGTGGAATCCTAACAGTTTTGGGTTCAAAGATAGATGTCTCTTCTTACTAGTTATATTACTTTGAAAAATTAGTTCAATTCTCTTGACCTCAGCTTTTTTCAGCTGCAAAACTCGAATAATAAAGCATTGTTGAGCCTATTATGAGAATTATAGAAAATATATTAAGGATACCTCACATTATAAAAGTACTTCGTGTTTGAGCCAAGTGTTATCAAGCGTTATCATTCTAGGAAACCCTAGAATGTCTCTAGAAAGCACTAAATTGTTTTCTGAAAATGAAATTAAAGGTTTTTTTTAAAAATTAATTTTAGTAAGCAGATAAGAAAGTGCATGTGGAATTATGAGGAACAACTTCTAGGCTAGTAACACATTATCTTGGATCTGGGTTGACAAGAAAATCATAGCCAGACAAATGAAGATCAGCTGAGAGGTTCTCATGATAAATTATGAAGTGATGGCTACTTGAAATGAAAGTACATAAGGAATATTGTACAATTATTAAGAAAAAAATAATAAAAGGAATTAGAAGACGTTGAACGACCAAGTTCAGTTTACCATGAGAACTTTAGTTTTCAAATAGTCTATTTAATTGAATAACAATACATGCTAAAAACTGTACAAAGTGTGTTTTTCCTGTAGGTTACTAAAATAATGCACTATGAAATACAATAGAACTTCAAAAGTTTAATCTTCAATAGTAAAAATCTCCCTTGGTAAACACTTACTGATCTTGTTCACCTCCATCTTCTGTTAACAGAGTACATATACAGTATATGTCAACAGTTGAGTATAGTACTACTTTGGTACAAGGACTTAGATAAAATTTTGCATGCCATGATGATCATATTTATGATAATATTATAAAATTAACTAGGCTATTTTGCTATTTTCAAATAATTTAACAGAGTAAGAATTATACAAAACCCTGAAATTTTTTCAAATACCAAAGTGTATTTCTAGAAGTAGGGATAGAAAAAGAAAAGTTGGATTGAATAGCTGAGAAACATTGATTTACTAGATTTTACAGAGCCCAAATTTTACTTTTATTTGGATCGTTCATATTTATTATGAAAATGTACTAGAAACAAAGTAAGAAAATTCGAATAACTGTTGGTGGATTTATGACTTAGGACAAAATGTTAGGAATTAAATTTTTTTTTCTATTTTGCAAAAGGGAAGAGAACCAAAAGTTAGAGGGAGAAGTAAAAGGAAATAAAAATGAATTAAAATATATACATATATCAATCCATGATAGGAAATATAGTCATTATGTATTGCATATATATGCTAATAAAAATTAATTCAGTTATCGTTGACCAGTTTGTCACAGAGGGATCCATCTGGGATGTATTGAGTGCAACTTCTATTCTGTGGGAATCATTTTTAAATGTCTCTGGAAAAAGATACAAGATGTAGTACAGTGCTGTTATAATTTGTACTGTTTTGTTTTATATGTATATATATGTATGTGTGTCTGTGTACATATATATGTGTGTGTATATATGTGTACATATATATATATATGTTTATATGAATTTCAATGTAATTTTACACAAAACCCCAATTGTCAGTAGAAATGTTATTGTGGATGAAGTAGGGTAGGATGCCACCCACATTCCCACTTTGATTCTTCACTTATTGCTTATCCTGGGGCCCTGAATTTCCTTTCCGGAGATGCATATCAATGAAGAATATAATCTCTAAACTACTTACAGAGTAAAAGGGAGCATAATATTTTGCATCAAGGGACTTGATTTTATAAAATGCAGACTCTGGTTTCTAGTAACACTGGAACAAGGTCAATCACTTATATTCTCCAGACCTTCATTTCTTCAGCTGAAAATTATAGATAACACCATACCATTTAACTCACACAGTTGGGATGTATTTTATAAGTCACCTGCTGAAAACTACATGAAGCTATGCAAAAGCTATAATGGATATCATAATTGGAATCTATTTCCCTGACTTCTGAGGAAACAACTCAGGCTCCAAGTTCATTTCAGAGCCTCCTCAATCCAGTCCTGACAACACATTCAATGATTTCAACATTCCTCTACCTTTTTAGTAGTTATGTCTGCCTCCGAGGGTGTACCGGTTAGTGACAGTGTATATCCTAACAGAATACCAGCTCTTCTATTATACCGGCATTGTAGAGCTTACTCCTAATGTACCCATGTTTATTTATCTTTCTCCCAGACTTAGAAGAGTGGGGAGGATGAGCATGAGCAAAGAGAAAGGATGCCAAGTCTGATGCCACAGGCTAGGAGCTTGTACCACTCAAATCTTAGTAGCAAATTAAGTCTCTTTCAAAGGCTTGTCCGAAGGATGACTATGTAAATGACAGTAGAGCACCGAGGGAAACAGACCCCAAGCAAACAAAACATTGTCTTGATAATGTACACTTGCCTGGAATTTTAAACTAAGAAGTGAATGACTGGCACAAACAGCTTAAGTCGAAGCATACATTGTCACACTATTTTGGGTGCTCTTGACAAAGTATTTTAAGCTCTGTATTTGCTTTAAAAATTCTCATTGACTTATGTGAGAACTGCTCTTCTTAAGACTGATGAAGCATTTCTGGAATAATGTTGTCTGTTTAGATTTGAAGCCACGAAGAGCCTGGCACATATGTACAGGTTTCTCTGTTTTAAAGGCCTAATGTGTCTGTCAAGACAAAGGTCACGATGCAGATTCTTGCACTTAGCGTCAGCATGAGAATGTGGGACTGTTCCTTGCAGATCTTGGCTCTATCATCAGATAAATTAAAATAAACTGGAGGCTTGAAATAGAAATAATCCTCTTCCAAGAGTTGCATTTAGAGAATGACATCCTGTTTTCTTCAGAATATCATGGGTAATTCTGCATATGAATGAATTTGGGAATAGAAAGCGCCCTGCAAGTGAAATACACAAAATAACTTTTAGAATTTCAGGCTTCAGTAATAAAAATAAGCGATGATGCTTTTTTGTTCAAAGTGTGAAAACAGAAAGGAAACGAGACAGCTACATAAAATTTGAGTTTCATAGCAATTTGCAACAGCAAATGTAAGCTACATTTTCTCTATAATTGAATATAGGATGTGTTCAGGAAAAAATTGACCATTTATTGTATAGAGAAAATTTTGACAGTTTGGCAATTAGTTTATTAGCAATCAGAGCTTGTACCACTCAATTTAATTGCAGCCTGAAAAGAAAAGGTATATTTCAGACATACCTGGACGCTTATATCAATGACATTAAATATTCTCAACATGACCTAGAAGGGCTTTTAACTGATGTTCAAACTAACTGCTACCATTATTATAGAAAGTCTTAGTAGTTAATGAAATTTTATAAGTCACCTGCTGAAAACTGCATGTAACTATGCAAAAGCTATAAAAGATATCATAATTGGAATCTATTTCCCTGCTTTCTGAGAAAAGAACCGACTGCAAGTTTGTACAAAAGAAAGAACAATATCATACAATATGAACAATAAGTTTTACTTCCATGTATATGTTTCCCATTATTTCCTTTCTAAAACTAGCCAAGCAGTGGCAGTAATTTTGCCTCATGTGTCTAACTTAGTACCTTTATATTGAGTGGCAAAATTATTCTCCACTTGAAAGGAATTAGGTTAGTGGAGTCCCTCTCTTGAATAAAGATCAGGAAGGTTTTCATGTCTTCATTGCCTAAAAGAAAAGAATTTTGTTTTTTAGACTTAACATCCTTCCAGGAAGCAATGTGACTTTCACACTGGAAACAAAATAGCAATTTTATACCAAGATAATAATTATTTGTGACAAATGGAATCTGCAGAATCCATGCATTTACTTGAAACTTATGCCAAAGATCCTACACATGCACTTTAGACTTTCACCTCTTGTGATCACAGTTTAACTGTGTTTTCCACCCTGTTTGATTATTGGTGGGGTCTTGTGGGTTCTTTCCAACAGTGAACTTAGGAAAAGTGACATGTCCTGCCTGGTGTGAGACAAGTCAGAGCTGCTCCTCCACCTCTATTTCCCTGCTCTGCTGATCGGATGTTGCAGCCATGCGTGGTCAAGCTTCACCTCTGCTAGGTCTCTGGATGACTGCGTGCGTTATTAACTTTTCTTCTGAGCCCGAGGGACCATATACTGTTTGACAAATGAGCAATACTCACTAACAGTACTGGTCCCCTGAGGTTTGAGGGTTGCTTGTCCCAAAGCTAGCATTACTAAAACTGACTAGTCAGTGCTGATTGACTGCATTTTCCTCTGCAAAGAAATGACAATTCCATGAGATGGGAAAGCCTGCTTCCATTGTACATTACACATGATTTTCTAAATTAATTTAAAATATTTGAGCTTTTAAAAATAATTTTGATTAAATTGAACTACTCTAATAATAATAATGAAAAATAAAATATTAGGGAAAGAAAGATCAATTAAAATTCTAGTCTAACCATCTTACCATGTGAATATAACACTTTTCCGTATGTGAACTGAAAAGATATACGATCTTATTACATGTTGAAAGGAAGTATATATTCCTTTTGTTAGGAAAGGAGAAAGAATTTTATTGGGATTCAATTATAAAAGAATCACAGAGGTGTGCTCATACAAGAGATATTCTTACGAACTGTTCTTTCTTATCTATTTCTTAGCTTCTATATGAATACAGAAAATAATTCAGAAAAAAATGAAGATACTAAAATATCTTCATAAATACTAAAATGGTTCAGGTATGAAGGTGAAAATAAGAATATAATTTAGGAAAACAGGAAAATTTATGCCTAAAACTTTAAAAAAAATCTCAAATGCTGAGTGTTCTCATTATTTTTGTGAAGAGCTACTTAGAACAGTTTCTCAAAATCAATGTCTTGGTTGATATTGAGAGAATAAGCAATTTTTGTAAATATTTTGTTTTTTCTAATACAAGAAAATATTTATTAGTCCCTCCTATATTAAAAAAAATGAGAAAATGTAAGCAGTCACAGAACTTGCCCAAATTCCCATAGTTGAAAAGGTGCAGAGCTGGGATTTAATCACTGTCTGGCTCCAGCATTATTGCCTGGGGTTGTTGAGCTATATGAATCATGTGGAGCTGAGTGAGTGCACGTCCTGGTTATTGACTGATAAATGATCCTGGTGCTTTTACAGAGGCAGAATAAATGAAATCGTAACATCTGGAGCCTGAATTTGCTTCCAGGAATTGTCTCCACCCTTCAACATGAAGAACAATTTCAAGGGGACCTGTGAACCAGATCAAAAGAATCCCTAAGAAGTATCTTTATATTTACTTAGATAATTGGATGAAACCTTTAATTTTCATGTCATAGATTGAATAGATAATTTAGCCTCCAAAACTCTACAGCTAGGCATTAGACATTAACTAGTTTAATTGAAATAGAAATTTATTAAGTCTACAATTTAGGGCTGTCATAAAATATTAGCTATAAAAGATTCCTCCACTACTCCCAAGTTGTTGAGTAATTGACCTATTTGAATGAAATTAGTTAGCATACTCCTTTTCAAGACTATTATTCAAACTTACTGTATGGCATTCTACAAAAGACAGTCTACGTTTTGATTATTTTCTTGTCAAGCAGTTACACACTTTAACCAATTAATTAAACAAGCTATCATCAGTGGGCTATGGAAAATACATGATTTTAGTTCTTTACAATTGTTACTTTTTACCTTGTTGAATTTTACACTTTTTGCTCTTCATTTCTAAAGTACACCTTTGGAAAATTCATAACTAGAAATTTATTTCAGTTTCCATAAACTTGAATCTAGTCCATTTTATTTTAAAATTCTGATCCCATACCCATTTTAAATCTTTGCAGCTTCTCTTCCTTCAACCCTACTTTTTCTTTACTGTATTTCTTCATCTATATTCATTCTCACATGACCTGAAATGCAAAAATGCTGTTGTGTGGGATACTTAAATGCCTTCATTCTTTCAACTTTCTGTGTGCTAGACCACTAGAATGGGGTGGAGAAAAGCAATAAAAGAAAACTTTTCATTAACACTGGTCATCTGAAAACATTCTGTGTAGCAGTATCCTAAAGCTAAGAAGTGCATGTCTGTTATGACAGGACCACAGGGACCTTCAGCTGCACAGTTCCCTATCATGGAAGTTGTCTTTACTCCATGCACTGCTAAACCTGCACTTTCCATGAAGGAAGTTTATGTGTTAACAATGAGCTCACCAGAAAGTGTACCGTTGCTGACTGATCTGATGTCTTTCTCCAAAATTATTCAGCCTTTGCACAAATGAACACAGTAGGCAAAGTGTAAACCACTCTAAAAGTAAAGATGTTTATTAAGACATCAGTCCCCTTGTTTTGTATGATACCACAATCTGCATTACTGCTTTTCCTGAGTCCACTTATTTGCATTGAATGGAGCTTTGTTACTTGTTTCAGATTTGGAAAGATAATAAGCTTTAGTCATGTTCTTCTTTGGCCAATATCCTCCTATAATTGTGTGAGTACATGAGAATGAAAAAGACACAGGACAAGTAAGGGTTAGAGTAGTAGCTTGAGTTCAGCCATGTCTTAGTAAATTATCTGTCTACTTCTACAACAGTTATTTTATATTTGGCATTTGTTGAAGCTAGTGTCTGGTCATTACATTGGTAAACTGTTCTCATACTAACTTTTAGCTGCTTGTCAAATTTGGTCCAATCTTACAAATATGGTCAAATCTGACACCTTATAGCCAGAAAGGGTAGTTGATAGAACTTCAAAAGACTCAGGATTTGGGAAAAATAACAAACTTTATTGGTAGCAAGAGTTAGTCACAAGGACATAAGTCCTATTTGGTTTTCCATCCGGTATTATCAATAACAGCAAGGTGAGGGAATCTGTTGAGGTCACATGATTGCAGTCTTACCAGACCACCTGCACATCTCCAGGTGTGCTAGCATACTTTAATGGAGCTTAGTTGGTTACCATGGTAACAGGCTGATAATCAGGTGGGACAAGGAGTTGATTAACAACATAAAGAGCCAATCAGAGGAATAGAATTAACAAAAAGCAAATGGGAGGAACAATTAGTAAAACATTTAGCTTTGGTAGTTTAAGGTGATTACTATGAAGTCTTAGCTTTAAAATTTTACATTTTCCACAATTACGTTTCCACAATTTCATTTTACATGATTACATTTTCCACATTATTACGTTAATATATTGACCAATGAAAACTAGGTACTAATAAGGATGTATTGAAACATGTTCAAGAGAATTTTAATGCACTTTTTTGTGACTTTAGTTAATGTCAAATTGTAATGCTAGAAAATTGCCAAGATTTTAAGTGTTCTCATCACAAAAATAATATATAAGGTAATGTATATGTTAATGAATTTAATTTAACCATTCTACAGAGTGCACATTTATGAAAACATCATGACATACTCCACAAATATAAACAACTTTAATTTATCAACTGAAAAACAGTAGATAATATTGGTCATACAATTGTGCATTCCATTTCTGCTTTAGCATAGATGTTTTCTACATCATTGAATATGATCCAAAATTGCTACCAAATATCTTTGTAATGCTTTATTATGTAAGTGTGTTGAAAAAAATCATTTACATATTTGTTGAATCTTTACATACATTGAATTATTTTGCTGTTATAAAAAATGATAACTGAAAATTTTATACTTGTTTTGTGTGGATATTTAACTATTTTCTTATAGAAATGTATTGCAATGGAATTACTGGTTTATGTTTGAAAATGTCATTTATATCAAAAATTATATAAAATTTTCATGAAATACTTTATCTTCTCTATATTTATTTTATCCATTTAAAACTTACTAAATCTGTATATTTTTGTCTTTTTTTCCTCTAGGGATAGTTGACAAAATGGTTTTCATTAGGATTGTTTCTTTATTATAAAAAACTAATTGAATTATCTAATCATTTTTTAAATTATCTTTATTGGTACATTAAATATACACATCATGATTGCACTCCATAATGGGGATTTGTACCAGTATAAGACACAACTTAATTCTCATTTTTTTCCCATAGCCCCACCCACCCTACCACCCCCCCATATATATAAAATTTGTTTCCTTACTTTTTTGTTACAATCTCAACATTGTCCCCTTTCACCTT
>PVIR01004815.1:24832-63737 GCA_004026965.1 Petromus typicus | reverse complement strand
GTTATTTTAGTCACATACTAACTTTGACAAAATTTAGGACTTAGGATATAGCTTCTGCAATGATCATTTGAAAATAATTATTTTTTAAAATTTCATAAATTTAAAAAGTTATTTCTATAGTATTTTGGTATACATCTATGTTTCTGTGTTTTTCTATCAATTTCTAAAAGAATATTTTAATCATGATTCATGTATTCAATGATACTTATCTTCACCTTCATTTAAATATTACACTTTAATATCAAATTTATAGATTTTCAACTATTTTTCCTGTGCAAGCAACTTGATTCTTTTATCTATCAGTTCACATGTGCATGTTTATCTTTGTAATTCAAAACTTTTGCTATGATCCATCTGTTTAAACCTTCCATCTGGAAAGTACAAGCATGGTGAACTTTAAATTAAATACAAGGGTATAGTTTTCTTCATTTTCTCTAAAATGCTATAATAACTCACTAATATGGTCTATTTTATTTGTTTTTATTTTTTATGTCTATTCTAAGAAATACCTAAGGTTATTTACTTAGAAAATTTCTTGCGAGGCTTATATTTTCTGGTGTTCTTTTATTTTGTTTTTGGGTTTTCATCTGCATGCTGAAGAAAGATAGAAATTGTTCTCATATCTTTAATTAAACTGTCCACTCATTCAAGTAAAATTTTTCTTTTTTACTATTTCCTATGTAGATTTCAGAAGCAGTGCATATAAAATAAAATGTTCTGTGTGGACATATGTGCATGCACAGGTACAGACTTTCAAAAAAAAAGGTGTTTTATACTGTGGCCCACACATAACTGTATTTCAATATTAAACCAAATTAAATATTGTATGCAATTATAATAAGACAAAATAACCAATTTCCTTTTTTTTTTTAAATTATCTTTATTGGTACATTAAATATACACATCATGATTGCACTCCATAATGGGGATTTGTACCAGTATAAGACACAACTTAATTCTCATTTTTTCCCATAGCCCCACCCACCCTACCACCCCCCCATATATATAAAATTTGTTTCCTTACTTTTTACCAATTTCCTTTTTGATGATAAATTTCATTTCTAAGATTTTGTTCAAACATTCAGCAAAAGTTGAAAATTCAGAATAAAAAAATCAAATTCTAAACTATTAAAAAATCTTAAATGATTGTCAAAAGTTCAGCAAAATTGCCATCTCATGTAATTGACAGGACAGTGGCAATATGGAACAAAAGCAGACTGACTGGTGTTGGCATCAACCACCTGAGTACGAGCCAGTTGTCCTGACTGCTGGTAAGATTTGCTCCATTATACTGGAATATCTACTTCATCTTCCTCTAATGTTATACAATAGCAGTGAGCATTAGTACTGTATAGCTTCTTCTCTTCTTTGCTTTTTGAGATACACTGTGGAAACAATGTAAATGATATCAGAAACTTAAACAGCAAACCAAATTACTATACAGAGGTGCCTAGAAAGCGCCTCTGTACTGCCCGTCTCTTAAGAGTGTACACAGTGTGGAGAGGGGACAGAAGGGACCAGGAGAGGAGGATAATACAGAGGTGATAGATGGCTCTGCTTTTCCTGAGCTTCCAACAATTAAGGTAATAAAACCACATAGGCAGCACTGAAAAAGTTGTTTTATGTATGGCAAGAGGCCAGACCTCTACCACATCTAAAATATATGTCTTAATTTAATTGCTTGGTGAAATAAAGTGAAGTGATAATTCAACCCTGAATGATACAATTTGAATAGTAATTTCATTATAAAGAACAGTTTTTTTCTTTACTCTCATTTTCAAACAAAATCAAAATACTGTATGTAAAGGTAAATCAATACCCTGATCTGTGAGTCATCTAGCTGAACCCACAGATGTTCCTGAACATTTAATCAAAGGCAGCAACTCTTGGATCAGTAAATCATAACAGTACCTTATATTTGTTCCTAGCTATTTTTTTACCTATAAGTAAAGTGACATAATAACAGTAAAAAATAGCTTAATAGCTATACATATACATATTTAACACTTATTTAATATAAAAGATGGCATTTGCAAAGTATTCTTCAAGGGGAAATATGAAGCAATTTGAAGAAATTCCAAACAATTTAAAATATCTCCATTAGAGAAAAATAGAGGGTTTTCCTTTTTGATATTCTTTAAGCAATTAATGTAAATGGATTCTGGCCCAAAAAGTTAAGATTTGAAAATTTTGGGATGATATTTAATAAATTTAATTTTACAGCCAGGCATGGTGGCACATGCTTCCCAACACTTGGGAGGCAGAGGTAAGAGGATTGCCATGAGTTTGAAGCCAGCTCGAACTACGTAGTGAGTCAAGGTCTGAACTACATAATGAAACCCTGTCTCAAAAAAAAAATTAATTTTATAATTATATTGCTTAGTATAATGAAATTATAATGAGGTGGGACCCATGCAGTAGAGATGTTTTACTGTTGAAAGCATGCAAGGAAGGATCAAAATATATGGTTGATATTTACATCTTTTTAAAAGACTCTGTACACAGTGCTATGAACTCCCTTCCTCTGATCACATTTATCCTATGCCTCTCTTCTTGCTACTTTCTGAAGCAGTTCATTAGTGTCTTTATTTGTGTTGCTGTGATTGCCTAAATGTTCTGAATCAGCTAAAATGTTATCTTTCCTGGTCATTTTGACTGGAGGAAGAGTTCAAATGGTGCCAGATCTGGTGAGTAAGGTACACAAAGACACACTGTATGTGTTCACCATCCTGCCTTTGGATGTTGGATGCTACTGTGTACCAGCATTCGCCAAATTTTGGACACATCTCATGATGACACTCAGAAGACTTCTAGAACTGCTACAGAAAGTGACAAAAATGTTGGTATAAGTATATTTGAAGAGAAAAGGAGTGATTTGGTAGGTATTAATGGTAGTGTCTTTTATTTTAATAATTTTCTAAATTAAAACTTTGACATATATTCCAATTATTTCCTATATATGTTTTTTCCTTCATAATTCTTCAGTCCTTACAGTTTATTTATATTTACATTCAAAAAACCAAATATTGGCAAATTGAGTTGAAACTACCAATTTTAATATTGAAAGCAACTTTTTCATTATGGAGCTGTAAAATAACGAAGTTATAAATAATCACACTGACCTTTTAACTGATAATACTAAATTTCAGAATAAAATTACTCGTAAAAATCCTTTTCTACTATTCCTACATTAATGTAATATATTAAAGAATTAAATATAAAAAAAGTTTTGAAGAAGGTTCTAGAATTCCATTATGATTCTTGCAGAGATCATCTATAGGCACAAATACTAATAAAACTGAGAAGAGAAGACAGCAGTATAGTCGGATTTTATTTTGCATCAAATTCATGGGAACTATTTTTTCTACTTCATATTTGGAGGGAAGAGGCCAATTTTTGTTATAGTTTGCCTCTTTTCAATTTTTCTACTTAATAACTTGTATCAGAGAACTGAAAATGCTTGTCTTGAGACTACCACACAATCCATCTAAAGAGTAATATTTTGTACTTAGAACTCTAGATGTTCATTTTTTTCAGTAGCATCAGAAGACATCTTTCTTCTTTTCTAAGCCAGAACAAAATTCAAAACATTGATTTCCAAAAAACATTTTTGCCATCTTATTTCTATATAATATTTATTTTGTAGTTTTTCAGCTAAACATTAAACTATTAAATTTACTTTAAAGATGTTTTAGTCCAATCACCACTAATAAATTAAATTAAATTCATATAAATGTATAAAATAAAACACAATGTGAAAATAGAGACTAGGGTTGTATAATGTGGCAAGTATGTATTATTTTGAACTCTCAATAAATAGATATGGAATGGCTGTATCATCCTTATTTCCCCCCAGAAGTATTCCAGAGAATGGAGTGTTGGGTCCCCTAGTAAATCTAACAGGAATGGTTTTATAGATTGTGAAATTGAGGTCCAACAGTGTCAAGACAGAAGGTCATAGAACAAAATCAATGGATCAGAAAGGACAAGAACTTGAACATTTCTCTTCTAACTATTACTCAATGAAAACATGGTAAAAAATGATGTTAAATGCTGTAAGTTTTTGTAGAGTTAAAATTGTGTAAGTATCAAATATATATAAAATTTTGGACATGCTCTTTATGTCTTTTTTTTTTTTTTAACTTGGAAGTTTCTTTTAATTACATGTGCATTTTGATGGTTAGTTACTACTTGACAATTTTCGACTTTCCCCAATTATTTAAAAATAGTTTTAGGTTCCTAGATATCATTGAGGTAGATTTTAGAAAAGGAAAATAAAAAGTAGGCAGAGTAATTAACTATGAAGCAAGAGAATAGGCCAATAATTAGACTTCAATAACATACCTGTTGTGGCTTAGACAAAATTATTGACATTTTATGTTTAAAAGATTCACAATATGTTGTTTTAAACTAACTAAGAGTAGAATATAGAAGACTTTAGCTACTAAGGAGAAATTTTTTGGTACGCATATCCTTTCTTGTGTTACACATTTTATTTCCTAATATAAAAAATTTACAAAAGTAAGGAGAGTATGTGAAACTTTATTTCTCCTTTCTGTGGTTATTTCTACATCCAGATATTGTGTTGTATTTTTTTCCTCTGAATTTTCTGGACACAATCAGAAAAATGTAAGTTGACTTTCTACCTACTTTTTAGTAAAGTCCATGATGCTGTTATTGAACACATATCTTAAGTAGGTATTAGAACACCATGGGGATTATGAACCCAAACACTAGTTTCTAGTAGGAGACAATATACTAATAACTTCAAATGTCTGAAAGTATTTAATTTTCAATTTTGGAAAATCAATTCATAAGAACTAAAATTTAACAATAAAATACATGAAACAATTTCAACACGATGTAATACTTTAGAAGTATACTAACAATCTGATGCGATTATTTTGCAATAAAAAAATAGCACCCAAAGTACACAGAAAGATAAACTTAGATTCTATTTAATACCAGCTATTTTCTATAATATATTAAGGAACAGTTATTCTATTTATCTGCAAAGATTTTCAAAGTTTATCTAATGTAATAAGAAATGGACATGGAAATGCAGCCCGAAGTCTGCTTACTCAGCATGTTTAATGACATTATGTCCTAAAGCTGACCTTGAGGGAGAAGTAAAAGTACATGTGGCCCTTCCCTGTTAAAATGTTGGATTGCGAATGATGTGAGGTCAATATTTAGAACAAAAAGAATGACTTGTGTGCATACACCCTAGCCTGTGTATTTCAGCATCTGAGTGCTATAAATTTCTTGTTTCTCTCCCTGGCAAAAGAGACCAGTGAACCTAATATTCTTAGTGTAAAGTCACGTAGCCTATTTGGTGGATACACCACTTCTAGGACAGGTTTTGCATTGGAAGGTACTGGGGTCTGTGCCTTTGGAGGTGCTTCACAGTTGAACTAGGACTGTAATATTCTATAGTCGGCTGTTCCTTATAGAGGCCAAGGAGGGAGAACATTCACTGAAGGTGGAGAGAGACGCTGATACTTGGACAGATTCACTGAAGTGAGAGGATGTAATGTGACATTTTTAATTTTCAAGGAATCAAAATACAGTTTGTCCCTTTTTTTTTCTTTGACACAGGGTCTTGCTTTGCAGTTCAGGCTGGCCCTGAGCTCAGTCAGTGTCAAAACTCAAATCACAGCAATCCTCCTGCCTTTGCCTCTCAAGTGCTGAGATTATAGGCATGAGCTACCATGCCCAGCACTGTGGTATGTGTTGCTGATTGCTGCTGGGCATGAGTCTCCACACCCAGTATGGTATGTGGTTACTGGGATCAAACCCTGGCCCTTGCATTTACAAAACAGGTGCGGGAAACACTGAGCTAAATCCGCAGCCCTACAGTTTGTCTCTGTGCTCTATTTTGGGAACGTACTGGAGAATAAGCTAAGGAAGAAACCAAAAAAGGATGGCATCCATGAAATTCAGTAAGAAATTCCCAATATATGTAATTCTTGATGTCCACAGTCCATATTAAAGGCAGATGGATAGCTGTGGAAAGGTAGTGTCCAAGAGGGAAAAGGAAACTGATATGCATGGGAATTTGGAATAATTATGTTTGAAAGATTTGTTGGATCAAATTGAACAGTAATCACAAAAACATAGATAACTAAAATGAGTACTGAAGGACTTCAGAGAATTTTGCGAAAATAAAAATCATACCCTACTATATTCTATTGTAAGAATAATGCAAGCTTTTAACAACTATTGTAAGAATAATGCAAGCTCCTAACAACTTCAATATTAATAGAATCTGTAGTGTAAGGATTTGGAGGTAGATGGTTAAGCTTCATGTTCAAAAGTATTAAATCATTCATAACACGTTAACTATGCACTGAGTGTAAGTATATTTATAAAGTATATTACTTAGAGCTGGAGAATTAATAGAAGAAGATGTACCAAAGATATTGGATGTTACTAACTATATGAGGTGAGATTAGGGACAGAAAACTGTAGAGAGAACTTATGGTTTTTGACGTATGCTTTAAACATTAGTACTTTAACATGTGTAATTTAGTTCTTAAATGAGAAGAATTTTAGAATGTAAAATATTTCTATATTTTAAGATTCCATTTATTTCACATTGCTTTCTTGTGGACACTGCTCAGTTCTTATAATAACACAATTAGTCCTCCAAAAATTGGCTAAGTCATATTTTCTTTTCAGGTTTTTCAGATGGGCTTTTGAACTTCAGGTTAATTTATCTCAGGGTTATGTTTTCATAAGTGGCACCAGAACCATGGACAAGGTCTTTTTCAGGTTTAATGTTCTATTTATACATGTTGCTGTTACTTAAGATTCTAGTGGCTAATTGAATATGCTTTCTACATAGGGATTTATTTTACTGGAAAGTCCTTTACTAACATTTTTTCTACTGGAGAAATTCTTGTATCTGTGATGACAATACAGATAAAAGAACTTACCCACTTAGTGATTCTTATTTAAATTGTCAAAAACCCTGAAATTCTTGAGTGAATTTAATCAAGTTCAGTGAATTTATAAATTGAGTTTTTATTAATTTTCAACTGCTGACAACTTAATATTTTTATCACCGAGTCGTAGGAAAAATGTGTTTTGTGGCAAGTTACAAAACAAAAGGAAATGAACTGTCCCTGTGGAGATGTGCACTGTGCACAAGGATAGATCTTTCTTGTCCTACAGTGTTAACATCAAGATGTCCTGGGCAGCTGTAAGATGTGATCTCAGCCATGCTCGGCAGCTTCTAAGATGGATTCAGCTTCAAGGATTCAGAGGAGCTCTGGGACCAAGTGGCCTTAACAAAAGACAATTTAGGCTCTCAGATCCTACCTCCATTGTGTCATAGTCCTTGTACTCAAGGTTGTTAAGAGTGATAAATTAAGGGATGCGGAGCTGCTGGGCACGGCATTAGTGCAGTACCCCAAAGGAGGAGAGGATTTGATCAGAACCGGAGTGAAGAAAAACTGTGTTGCACTGTGAGTTTTATTTCCTCTTGTTTCATAAGAAAATAGTGTTATCAAACACAGAAAAGATGTGCTGTGGAAGAAACTATAGGTAAACAAAGCCTTCAACATGAATACAAGAGACAAAAAGTGTGTCTGTGTTTGGTAGCTGTGGAATTCCTCACCAGACTTTTTCTGCTTGGGAAATCTCTCTTGTTTCTGTCCAGAGCTCTTTTTCCCTTATTCTGGAAATCTGCTTATTCTTTCCTAACCAGACAGCTGCAAATTAGGTCATATGTTTTCAGTGTACGATAAGAATATTATCATAACTGCAATAATTCTACCTTTTGAAAGTATTCAAAGTTCATCTATTACTATGCAGAAACTTTATCAACTTGTATTTGAATAGCTTTCGCTTGCCAGTTTTTATATAACTTAAGATTTAGTAGCTGCTTGAGACAAGACCCCTATTTCATGTACAAATATTTCTGGTAATAACTTCTCTTTTTACCAAGATGGAGCACTCTAAGTTACTTTTCTGAAATTGTATATTCTTGCTATCTTGGCAAGTGTCCTGTCAGGTGGCAGTGGCTGGAGGTAAAAATGAAGAAATCTACCTGTTTTAGCTATTTTGTCCTATTAACGTTTTGTCTGTACAACAGAAGGAAGGTCAGTGACATTGGTCTCATTGTGATTTGAATATTTTGTCAGAAGTTTTATTAAGACTTTCTTCTAATCAGCGCCCCCATGTATCCAATCTGACAGTTTCAGTTATAAATTCTGAAAACCAGAGGGGAGCAGAATGGGAAAAAAGGGGAGTCAAGATATATCATTTACAGGAGCAAATTTCCTATGATGAATGTGATCATTATGTATATCTAAATTGCTCCAATTAAATGAAAATTTAAAAAACCATTTGTCCAACACATATTTGAGTAATGAGAATAGGCCACGTTGAATATTTACAGTGGATTACACAGAAAGCAACAAGATAGTAAAATGAGGCAGTGTTCAATAAATGAATAAGCTAACCCACATGAAAATTGGATGTGATATTATGACTTTAATCATGTTTTTGAGGAAATATCAAATCTTAAGCTATCTATATTAACAAAGGACATTTATTTCCCCAATAGTCTTATTAACATATAATACCTCCTTTTTTCTCTATATTAGTTCCTCAAGGCTGCCAGGTTTTCTACAAAATGCTTCAATGATGAAAACTTAAAAAGAACAGAAATTTACTCTCTTGTGGCTCTGGTGGCTATAACTCGAGTATGCTTTGGTCGGGGTCCTACTTTCTCCAAACCCTTTCTGAGGAAGGGCCCTTCCTCCTATCTTCCCAGCTTCTGTTAGTTACATAGCCCTTGGCATGCTTGGCTTCCAGTTGCATAGCTCCAATTTCCAACTCTGTTTCATAGAGATTTCTTCCATGTGTGTCTGTGTTTTTGCAAGGTTTTCTTGCAAGGACACCAGCCATACTACAGGGGCAATCAATGTGATGTAACCTGATCTAACTAATTTCAACTTTCTATTTCCAAATAAAGTCACATTCTGAGGTCCTATGTGGGTGGAAAATTTTGGGGAAACTGTTCGACTCAGTAAATTGCATTTATGATTTAAGAATTCCTCATTGTAATTTTTTTTTTACAGTGAAGAAGCTTATTAGAAATTGATTGTTTTTTGGAATCAGACTTGTATTCTATACTTTTTTCTTCCCTTTTGATTTGGTGATAGTTAGTGGTCCACTGTCCACTGTAAATTCTAGATAAAGGTGGTGATGTGAGGTAAAGGGACATTTAAAAAGTAAAGGTAAAGACTCCCCACACACAATGGTGAGTAGAAGTCTCACTCTATATCTATACTTTTTGTTTCTTTTTTGTGAATATATTTTTGCAGCACATAATTTTCCTCATGTGGAATAAGTACATTTGCATACCACGTCTTATTACTTCGTTTTTGACTTCCGGTATCTGTACAAAGGAAGCAAGACCATAACAAATATACTTTATGGTTTAAATCTATCATGTCCTGCAAGTTTGCACGCACTCTGAGGTGATCTTTTGGAAGACGATCACATTGTGGAGGTGCCATACCCATCAGTGGATTCTTCCACTTACGGAGTTCAGTCGCTGCAGGTGCTATTAGGAGGTGGAGTCTGGCGGGAAGAAGCCAATCACTGAGAGCGTGACCCGGAAGGAATATCTCCTTCCCTGGGCCTTCTTTTCTGTCTTCTTCCTAGCTATGTGACATGAGCACCTTTGTCCCGAGCCAACCAGCTTGTTTCTTCATTTGAGTAGTCCTATCACAGACTGACACTTCCGAAATTGTGAGCGGTAGCAAACCTCTCCTCCTTCAAGTTGTGGCTATCGGATATTTTTTTCCATTGTTAAGAAAATGACTAAGACAATGCCCGAAGAAATGACTCTTTTGTCAATTTGGGGAAGGCCATGTGACATTAGTTATTTTTTACTGTATCTCTATATAGGCAGGCTGCAAATAACACATTTTTTACAAGAGAAATAATACGCTAACAAATCCCTTGTCTTCAGAGTAAGGGATAACTGACAGGCAGAAAAGGTTGATTCTTTAAGCAGTAGCCTGAAAAGAAGTTGTCCCCACTACAGAAACCTTGACCTCATCCGCCAGGGATGATCAAACATCAATAATGTAGTTCGTATTCATTTTTCACTTGTCTGGAAGGAAGAATTCGTGTGATCTGGAGGCAGACTTTTAGGGAAAGTGTAAGTCGTGTCCTGATAACATTTCACCTTTGCTCTGATTCTCCTTGAAGCAATGTCCTACTGCACTAGCTTGACATTTCTTCTAAATTCAGCCAATTGCTACCAAACCTAATTTCCTTTCTTTTCTTTTTCTAACTGATTCTTAACACGTCTTATCTCACATGTCCAAGTTATCCATTCAGCGTCCACCATACTTGCTTGGAGAATTCTACCTAGGTCCTTATTTTACTTACTTTTCTCTTACTACTGTGACAAAACTAAAGGGGGAATGGGTTTTATCTCAGAGTTTTTAGAAGATTCAGTCCATAATCAGCTTGCTCCAAGGCAGAGTGACACGACAGAGAACAGTTCATGACAGGCAGAGTGTAGCAGAGCAACAAGAGACCTTAATGGCACCTTCTGCCCCTTTTATCTCATCCAGAAAACTTAAGGTGGGCAGCGCTCACCCTTTGTCCTAGGGCCCTTGAACCTAGCTTTGCACTATGAATCAATTCCAGCCTTACACATCCTAGATTCAGCCACCTCTAAAGAAAGCCCCGCCATGAGGCTTTGGGGTCTCAGCCTCCACCCAAGCCATAGCAGTCTCCCCTCTCTGCATTGTAACTAGGTCCGGCTTATCTCTGATGCCATGTAGTTGAATTTTACAACTGCAGTCTCACTGTGCTGTTTTGTTTCCATTCCTGGCAGTGTAGCGTGAAGACTCAGCAAGAAAATCTTGGTCTCTTCATTATATCTTTAGAGATTCCAAAGCAGGCAAAGCTGCGTTCTCTAATGAATTTATATTTTTATTTCTGTATATGACTTCTTAAGTAATGTTTTTGACTTAAGAGTAAAGCATTCTTTTATGTTGTGATCTTTACTTTTTAAGATTCCTGAAAGTTTCACTTTCTCCATTGCCAATATACACATATCTTTATTGTCCCAAGGGTGACTTTAAAGGAATATAGAAAGGCAAAGGGTACGGTACAGCCTTTCAGCTTCTAAAATCCTCTGCTACGCTGAGGTGAACTATGACACATGAAGTATTTTTAAATATTAAATACATTGTATCAAACTCTGATCTTTTTTGGGAAAAAAATTTCCATATATAGGAAATAAAGAAATTTCAGGGAGGATAGTCCATTTACCAAAATATATGATATAATATCAAATGGGTATAATGCATTATGAGTCATTGTGGCTTAACTTTTCTTAGACTTAGTATTTTCTGTTTGGATAGGAGACCTGTTTTATATTTTGATATTTGTATTTTGCACAGTTACAATTTTGGCATATGTAAGCAGAATAAATGTAACTGTTTTCAAACAGCCAGAAGTGTTATACATGTTACCTTTCCATCAGGTACTTTTAGTAATAAGACTCTTGAAAATTATGAAAACTCAAAATAGTAAAACAAAGCAACTGCTTTTGTATGTTATGTCAAATGGACTGGTAAAATTCCAATGTCTGTCTAATGTGTAGTGAAATTACTACTTCAAGAGCAGCTAAAGTTTATGCATTAACAATGAAGAAAGTTCCATTTTGCTGAGAAGATTTCATCAGCAAAAGGGAATCTTTGACGTAGTTCACACGTGAACCATGTGAAACCTATTCTGTCAGAGTTAAGAAATAGTGTGATGTTCTTTAGGCAACTGGCTGTCACTGGAAAGATTTGTCACTGCTGTATTATTTTGCTTCATAATTGAAAAGAGTAAAATAGAATGGTTGATAAGTTAGTTAACTTTCTGAATATGTGATCTTTTTCTAAAATGTTCAAAATTCCTTTAGGAAAGAACCCTTAAATGTGCGCTAAACCAGTTGAGAGGATATCTGCGCATAGAACAAACACATAATCTCATTTTCAGTATAAATCTTATTTGTGCAACAAATATGTTATATCAATAACATATCAATAATCAATAATATCAATAATTATTTTCTGTCTATACATAGAATATGACTAGTTGACACCCAGTAGCAGAACATCTACCATAACTTCTTTTAAGTTTATTGTTGAACTACTGCTATGATCACAATGTATATTTCCCCTTAAATTTCACATTTTGTTTGTAACCCTCAGGGTGATGGTGGAGGAGACGTGATTAGGTTTGAAGCACAGGTTAGGCTGGGAATCCTTATCTAAGAAGGTGCATTGACTCTTCATCATGTGAGGATGCAAGGGAAGTCAGTCATTAGACAGGACATTGCAAAGCTTCTGGATCCTGGATTTCTCA
Organism: Petromus typicus; assembly: GCA_004026965.1. NCBI lineage: Eukaryota > Metazoa > Chordata > Mammalia > Rodentia > Petromuridae > Petromus > Petromus typicus. The sequence goes on along the minus strand of PVIR01004815.1, from coordinate 51,344 downwards.
GCCTCCCAAGCTGTGAGAAATGTATTAGAAGCTATCCTGCCTGTGGTGTTTTGTTAAAATTTGTCCTAATACTAAAAAAAATAAATAAATAAAATTGAAGTTATCTCTTCATTTGTCTATCTTCTAGGTTATTTATACTAATACACCTGAGTTTAGATTCTGGGATATGGAATCAAATAATTTGAATGTTAGTGTATGTTTCCAAGTCACCTGCAGAGTGATGGCAACAATATATGCAGCAGCATCGATCCATTCATTAATTCACCAATCATATATTCTCAGATGCTCTATCAGGTATAACATCATTCTGCTCTCTCAAATACATTACATATTGTTCATTACCTTGTTCTTTGTCCCAAGAAGATCATCTGCATAAACATAAGAGTAAATTCTACCCCTTGATTTAAACTCAGAGGCCTAACAAAAGAGCAGGCAGAGAAAGGAAAAGAGGTTGAGGCTCAGCTTTTATTTTTTCCCTAGGGACAAAGATCCCCCCTCCTTCTAGATGTCAGGGATTATTTTCTTTGCCTGGACGCTTTGACTGTCAGGAGCAGACTCAATGCTTCCAGCCTCCCAGTACAAAAATGTCGTTGTGGTGCCCTTGCATAATCCTGCCTCGTAGTTTTTATCCTCCGAACATGTTTGAGACATGATAATGTTTGAGAAGATAGGTATATTTACCCTGATTTGAACACTATACAGTGTACACAAGTATCAAAACATTACATAGTACTCTATAAATATGTACAAATTTTATGTATGCTAATATTGCTTAATTTTTTAAAAAAGTTTTTGAATCATCTTAAATTGATGTGTCATTCATTTCCCTCGGGGACTATAACTGATGTAAGAGTATTGCAAAAGCTAACCCTGCTTTAACTGCTGGGAATATGGGGAGGAAAAAATCAGTAGAAGTGTAACTACTTCTGTAAAGAAGAGCCCAGCCCCAGATGGCCTCCCTAGTGAATTCTTCCAAATATGTAAACAAGGAAAACATACAGGATGAACAGGCATTTCATAAGTAAAAACATAATTCTATTAAAAGATATGGTATAAGACAGTAATTGCTTATTTAGCTTAGGATTTTATAGTGGGCATTTGTGCTGCTCTCTGACGGAGTGCTTTTGGCCTTGGCTGGTCTTATGCAGTCATTTGCTCTCAACTGAGTACGATGAACTCTTAATCCCAGACTGGCTGAGCAGGGTCTGTGTGCAAAAAGGCAGGATTCTGTAACAAGGAAGAAGCATGCAAGGCTGTCTAGTATCATTAATTCTGCTGCATTCTATTGACCAAGAGAAGTCATAGTGTTTACTCTCAATGGGAGGATTCAGACTTTTATTACAAAGTGTAATGTAAGAGTACAACTATTTATGAAGTATATTAGAATTATTTAAATTCAATTGACCTTTCATTATAAATCAACATAGAAACTTGCCTGTTAATGAGATCCAACATAATTACCTGTGAAAATGACCAGACATTATTTGTTCTTAAGTTTTAAGAGTCTTCAAAATTTATTCTTGCCTAGAGGGATAGCTCAGTGGTATAGTGCCTGCAATGACAATTGAGAGGCCCTCAGTACAATTCCCAATACCATAATAATAATAATAATAATAATAATAATAATAATAATAATTTATTTTCCATACAAGCTGCCTGTCAAACATATATCTTGGGTTTTGTTTTCCTAATGATATGCTCATTTGTTTTCTTAATGTTTCTTTTCTTTTTTTTGGGTGGGGGGGGAGACAGGGTTTCGCTTTGTAGTTCAGGCTGGCCCTGAGCTCAGCCTCAAACTCACATCACAGCAATCCTCCTGCCTCTGCCTCCTGAGTGCTGGGATTACAGGTTTGAGCCACCACTCCCGGCACTGTGGTATGTGGTACTGGTTGCTGCTGGGTGAATCTCCACGCCCAGTATTTTATGTGGTCAGTGATGATCAAACCTGGGTCCTTGCACTTGCAAGACAAATGCCGGAACCACTGAGCTAAATCCCCGGCCCCACTTAATGTTTCTTTTGAGAAGCAGAAATATTTAATTTTGCTGAGGTTATATTTATTCATTGTTTTTAATATGATTAGTTTTTTGTGTCTTAAGAAATCTTTACATACTTCAACATTGGAAAGAAACATTTACATTTTCTTTGTCATTCTCCCTGCTTAGTGAAGGTTAACTCCTTCTTAATGGGATGCAAATAAATATTTCTTAGCTCTGAGGACACAAAACAGGGTCCAGGGGTCATCTCATTTGCTGATGTGAAAGACCACATTTCTTTGAGCAGCTTTTTCCAGCTGTGGGTTGATGGCCACTCAAATGAAAGGGCACTGGGTTAGTATCACATTAGTGTTTCATGCCAGGATGAATTTTCTTTTAGATTTACTGCTTTTGTCACTCATGGCAGTGTCAGGACTATTTCTTGTTTCCTCATACAAACATATGCACCAAAATCAGAGTGGTTGAATTAATCTGTTTCAAACAATATATTTCAAATTCAAGAATAATCACGATTAACGGTCAACTGAGACATATATGAACAAGAATCTAGCCCCACTTCAGTTTATAAATGATGCTCTTCCTGCTTTTTGTCGGAGGGTGGTTAAGAAATTGATACATGGTAAATCAACTTCAACTGCTCTTGCTTTCTGTAGATTTAGACTTAAGTTATATTTATACCACGTGGGATCTACCCAAGGAAAAAAGAACACAAATTGCAATATTAAAACAAGTAATTCAATCTGTTAAAGTTGTTAAGTGGGTGACAGGATATCTATGAATCCAAATAATAAGTGATGAGGACAAGTCAGCTTCTTCCTACTGCTGATATCACCCTCCACATTACATGGACAGATGAAGGGAGGAGCTGATCTAGAAGCAGAGGAACCCAAGAAAGCTGCATCCACAGCAGACCTGTGCGGTGAAGGCCAAAGCCAGGGAGAAGCTAACAGTCACCGAAGTGCACTGTATTCTACACAAAGCAGAGAAGGGATGTGCTCAGCGTGCTTGCTTTTCTCTTCCTTCCACACTCCAACTGCCTCTGGTTTCCCTTGTTTACTGAACTAAGTGACACAACTTGTTGGGTTCGCAGATGCAGTTTGCAAGACTTAGCTTTGCTGCAGCTCAGAACAAAGCAGGGAAGAAACAGGTAAGGAAGAGACCTGAGCTCTGCCAAGTAGGTTAAATTGGCACATGTTGCCCAGTGTTGTAGGTATCCATTACTGTGTAAAAACTAGACTAAACCTTGATGTATACACAGAACCAACAGCACATATCTTATTCATGAATAGACATATTGTGTGAGAACGTACTGCCCTTTGTGTCAGCTGGGGTGATTTGATATCATCTGACAGTGTTTATTCACTTGCATCATGCTCAGTGCTGGCTATCAACTGGTACCTCAGCTGAGGCTGTGCAGAGATTGGCTCTATCTGTCCAGCCTGTGTGGCTGCTGAGCATTCTTACACTTTGCTAGCCTGCTTCCAAGGCTGAGTACCCCATGAGCATTAGGTTACAAGCTGTTATTTCTGACATGGTCACAAGCCTGGGTGAATTTCAAGGAGAGATACCATAGACTCATGCCTCTACATGGAGAAATAATTTTAAAGCAAAGGCATATGAGACATAATATATTGGCCTGGGAACATTTAGACAGTATGTCTGATATATTGAGAAACTCTTTAAAGTCCACATCTCAGGTCACTCATTGGCCTGAGTAGTTAGTTAACAGAGCCACAAACTGTGCCATAATTTAATTTCAGAATTCCTAATAAATGTAGCAAACCAGTAGTTAGTCTTCTAGTTTGTCACTCTAGAATCAATCCCAACATATATCTCATGCTATTTTCAGTATACATTATCAAAATCTAGCAATTTGTGCTTTTTCTGGCTTTAAATTTATATAATCTCTTCAGAGTGCAGTGAGCTCTAACTCTAGAATCTTTGAGTCCAAAAATTTGAAAAGATAAAAAAATTTGCTTTCCTTTATTAATAAAATGTCTTAGTGACATTATCCCATGATGTTCAAAAAAGGTGCCAAAGTCTCAGAAAAAGGGATGATTTTTTTTTTCTTTCTACGGCAGATTCTGATTTTTTCTGTTACATATTCATTTAATTCATGACTTCCTCTCCTTTATTTCCTCATATGAGCTTGTTTAAGGCTGTTAATATAGGTGATGTTACAATTTGGTAGAGGGTAGGTTAAGTATCAGAGATATAATTGATTTTTATGATAGTAAGATAAATTTCTCATTATAATTTTCAGGTGAGAATTTTATACCTTAAGTTTAGTTATAGTTCATTCTCCTTAAAATTTATATTGTGTTTTTAAAAACCTATCAGATATTTTATGTTAGATATTATTTTACCATTATGATGGTTCACTGACCTGTCAATTTTGCCATCAATAAGCTTTTTATTCTAGGGAACCAAAAGTCATTACCTATCATCCATTGATGATTTGTACATCAAACTGTCGAAATAAATGAAAGCCATTAATATGGTACTATTAATATTACCTCTAATATTATTGGTATTTTACCATGAGAGGCAGGATTGTATTGACAACTGTCACAATTAGTGAATTTTGGTAAAATTAAATGATTTAATTTTTAGTAAGTTTATTCTGGATGCTTTGCTGAAAGTAGATTGTAGGAGCAAGGTTGCCAACAAGAAATCTCTTGCAAAGTCTCACTTGTAGATGATAGTGTACCAAGTTACAGTGAAAATGGACATAGTGTGATTGTAGAATTGACAGATTTTTCTATATAACTATTGATGTGATAAATCAGAAAGGTAGCAATGGGAAAGAATAATGTTACTTAACATTCATCAATATGAGCAATAGTAGGTGAGTCACACAGTAAAAAGTGAGTATGTGATTATGTGCAAGTGTGTAAGTCTGTGATCAAGAGTTCTACTTTATGCACTGTGATATTAGAGATGTTGATTAAGCACTGAAATTTAATGTCAAAAATAGTTTGATATTTGAGTCTCAAATTAAGGAAGGAGTTTAATCTGGTTTTATTTAGAAATTGAAGGCTTGTAGATCCTTTTTAATATTTTATTAGAACATCTTTGTAGTTTATCATGATAGTGATCCTGCAGGATTTGTACATGGCTTACTCACTTTCCTCATTATGTAGAGAAATACCTGAAAGCCAAAGTTAGAGGATGAAAGATTATGTTCGATTACAGTTTGGAAAGCCTTCAGCTCCTTGTTGGCTTGCTCCAAGGCAGGGTGGCATGGCAGAGGGGGATGGCAAAAGAGAAACAGTCCATGGCAGGCCAAATGCAGCAAGCAGAGGAGGAGCAGAGCAGCAGCTGCAGTAGCAGCAGCAGCAGAATCCTGCCTTTTCCTTTTATCTTTTCCAAGCTACCTAAACTTTGGATGGTACCATTCACACCTGGGCCTCTCCAATATTCACAGCCAGAACTATTTCAGTCCAATCAATGGACTAAGAGAGAACCACCCACCCTTAATCCCACAACCATACACTTAATTTCAGCCTCAGACACTTAATTTCAGCATCACACACCCGAGATCCATTTCTCTGTGAAAAATCCCACTCTAACAAGGCTTTGGGGGACATCTAGACACAAGCTATAGTAGTACATGTATATAGCTAATCTTAACTCTTTTTACTTTCCCTCCCTCACTCTACTTCTAGTCTACAATAAAACCCTACTTTCCAGTTTCCTATAATTTTTTATTTTTTTCTTCATCTATACTTTGAGTTTCTCATATAGGAGAAATGATGAAATAGTTCATGTGTGTCAGTAGAATTTACTTCTGGTTATGCATGAGGCCTGTGGAACAAATCTAGGAGCACTACAAGATTTATATATGCTTGTATGAGAGACATTAATTCAAAGATTTATAGGGGTGGGCCAAAGTCTCAAGGAAGAATCAGGAAACAGTGTATTATATCCTATACAGAGAAAGCATGTCTTTCAGGTTAAGGGTGCATTTCAAGTCACAAATGTTCAGATAAAGCAAATGACAGCGAGCCTAACAATAGGAAATTAATTGGTGATGTTAGCAATAGGACTTTATGTTGAGTAGAAGAAATAAAGGACTTGAACGATTTCAGGAGAGAAATGGCTATAGCAGAATATTTTTTGTTTTTGAAGTTCTACTCTTTTGGTTATCAGAAATCATGTACACCAGTATCATTTGTTTTCCTTTAAAAATTCTATTTCTATTTTTAGTAATGCAATATTATTTATATATATTTCAAAACTATATTTATATTCTATAATAATTATATTAATTTCTGTAATAAAGATAAAACATTAGCACTATAACGGTCACTCTAACTTATTTCTCTCTATATATTTTTAAACATTTTAGAATAGATTTTTACCTACTTAAAACTTAACATTTAATTATCTTATCTAACAGTTTTCCTTTCCAAATCTTACCTTTGTGTTGATCTCATTTCCATGTGTGCCATCAGCCCTGCTAATCACCTGCTCCATTTCTGAATTGCACATTTTGATTTTCTCATTGTTAGGTAGATTTCAGTAACTACTTCAAGGAAAAGAAATTCATGCTGCTGTGTGATCTGAGTTTCCAAATATTTGAGACTATCTTCCTCTTGTTTTTAATACCTGAATGAAAATGAAACTGAATATAATCTTCCTAGTAACTGTTTTACATTTTTACCTTTTTATTGTCTTTTTTTTTTTTTGGCTTGAAAAGAAAATATGGTCTTTTCAAGTTAACTTTCTTTTTCTTTCTAGATGAATGAAGTATATTTTAAGAGTATTTGGCTTTTAAAAAGATTCAATGTGCAATTTAGTGTTGGTCTTTATCTTTTAATTAATTTTAATGTCATTGGAATATTATGGTCATACAATTTCTCATTTCAGAGAAATTTTTTCTAGCTCATTTCTCTGAATACATCTTTCAGGTTGAACAGATTCATTCTCCATTTGAGGAATCTTCGGGCGGATCACAGGTCTCAGTACCTCTTGTTGCATTCTTATCACTTTAATATCTTTGTCCTTTTCCTCATTGTTAAAATGACAGAAGAGATGTTAGCTGTGGCTATTCTTCCATTCTGTTTCTAGCTTTTTCTTTTAGAAAATTAGATAAGCTGTTGTCCTGGTCTGGTTTGTAACACACTTTCTTTGCTCTGCTCTCTCCTTCATCACTGTTAAAGAAACTATATATGTGTATTTGCGTGTGCTTCTGAAATTTTAATGTCAAAGTAGCAGTGTGAAACTACTCAGAAAGTTATTACCCCTGTGTGAGTGCAGGTTTCTTCCTTCTTAAAAGGTTAGTCTTCATTTTTCTGTTTCAGAAGTTAAAGTACAAACTTTGAACAATACATTAATATCATCCAAACCATAATATTTTTTACACCAGTCATAATTTGTGTCGAATATGCCAAGACTCTCTTAAGAAAGTATATATGGAGAGGAGGAATGGGGGTAGAACAATAGAGGTAGAAACACAAGGGCAGGAAAACTTCCATTTTCCATTTTAGTGCTTCTAGCCTGTGGAGCATCTGTAGAAACCTTTCTAATAACACAGGCTTCAGCAACTTTCCCCTCAGAAGCATGCAATATAGTGAGATTTTTGGGCAAAAGATGTACAGTCCTTGAACAATAGCTCTCTATGGCCTCCATTTCTTCAGACTTCCTCCCAATCTTTTTTTTCTTTATAAATTTTTTATTTGACTCATTAATTTTTCTCCTTTATTGAGTTTATTGGTGTATTTTACATACACATCACACTCTATTAAACATTGAGAATTTTTACTTGTACATGATCTATCCTGATTCTAATTTTTTCTCATTCCCTTGTCCTCCCTACAATCCCCACTCTTATATACATAAATTTTGTTTCCATTTTTTTCTTTGTTTGTTTTTATCATCAGATTTTTTTTCTATCTGACCACAGGAGAGTTGAGCTGCAGCTATATTTACTTTGGATTTAGGTAAAGATATCCTCATTTTCATTTTTAAATATAGCAAAGCATTCATTGATACCTCTTAAGTAAGTGAAATGATAATGATTAGTATGTGAAATGATAGGGAACTTTCACCTGTACTTGATACACCTTGCTTCTCTTTTCCCTTCCCTAACAATCACAGTACTAACAAAGGTGAATCAGGACAATCACCAGGAGTTCAAGGCCAGCAGGGAGTATACAGGGAGACTGTCTCAAAAATAAAATAAAACAAAATAAAATAAACAAAAAATAATAGCTAGCATAACTAACATAAATGTACACTTAAAAATTTTAACTACAACCGTGTATTTTTTGTGAGCCATGTTCTCCACCCTACTCAGCATACTGTGCAGATTTAATTTAAATGGACTCCCAGCGGTCATGTATCAGACTTTAAAATTTTGATTTCTTATGTATTTAGAACCAAAATCCATCTATGCCTCTCAAGAGGAAATTCAAGCAAACTTTATTTTCAGAAAAAAAAAAAATAATAAAAAGCAGTTCAGGGAAATTGTGACATAGAGTTAGCATAGGAGATCCAAGCTGAAACTTTGGGATTTGAATATGAAGGAGTTGACTTAACTTCTTCCTCATATTAGTTTTTTTTTTTTTAAATTTTGTGCAATTGTTAAGTATTTGCTTTGTTGCTATAAGCCAGATTTGATGAAACTATAATAATATAATACCTCCAGACTTTAATGTGGGAAATGCCAGAGGCATCGGTAAACAATTTTTATAGATAAAATGGCCCTTGTAAAAATTGAGGCATACTAATTCTAAACTTATGTGTAGCTACTAATTTTACATCAAAATGCAAAAATTTAAAGGCATAGAGGAAAGGCATATTTTTATAATTCTAGTTGAGACTTGAAATATTAGCAAATGGTAAGTGAAGCTTTTACAAAACTGTAAAGAACAAATAATGTGTTTGAGCAACACAATTGACCAACCTGTGTTTCATGCAGAACAAACACCATCTGGGTAGAATTCTTATCATTCATGTGTAAAGATGGTCACTTGCCCAAATGAATTACATGCTGGATTTAAACAACTGTAAGTGAATTTTGAATTGTTAAAATAATGCAAAAGATGTTTTTGGACTAACATAACACTAAACCAAAAAGCAACAACAGAATAATTTAAAAATCCTCAAATGCTTGCAGATTAAAACAATCTGTAAGTTTTAAAAACAATAAACTTATAAAATACTTCTAACTGAACAAAAATAAAATTATTTAAAACTTGAGGGACATAGGTAAGTGGAGGACAGAGAGACATTCACAAATATAAATATTATTGCAGTATATATAAAAGGATGAAGCACTTCAGTCATTACCGTTTGGTCATTGAAGAACGTATCTGAACCTCATTCTACACACAGGACTGAAACTTATCAAAGATCATAATTCCACTATGATCTATATATTACCCATTCTCAATGATTTTACAGGTGTTAAAATGAAAACATGTATAAACACAAAGGAAAATTAATCACTGTGCTGATAAACACAAAAGGAACATACAGCAAATACATAGAAAAGATTACTTACTTTTTCACTGCAAAAATATTTCTCTGCTGTTTTGCAGCAAGAAATTAGACCTATATTCTACTCCAATTCTATTGTTGAGTGTCTGAAAATTACATTTACCACAGTTCTTTGTGAGCTGGTTTCATCTTAGGTCAGGCTGTAAGTGATTATAAAAATCTTGGGAAAAGAATTGTGGAGAAATGGTTTATAAAAATTAACTGAAAACAATGAATGATGATCTTATACTTATTATTAAATAGAAGTAACACATTAAAAATAAATAATTTGAAAGATTGTATCTCAGTATGGTATCTCACCATAGATAAATAAAAGATGAATAAATTCAGTAATGTTTAAGTTAGAAACTGATAAAGTGATGCCCAGCAGAGATATCTATTTTAACATTTTTTTTAAGAAGCAAAGATGGTACAACTTACTTAAAGTAGTGGGGCATTTTCTGTAATACACACACACACACATACACACACACTCACACAGACCCACAAGGAGGCTGGATTTTTGTAGTAGCATTGAGATCACTGAATTTGGACATGATTAACTCTGTTCCTCCAATCTACCTCTCTTCTTGTCTTGTTGCCAATTGATTTATTTCCTGCTGAGTCTCCTTTTTGTTTGTTGCACAGTGGTGTGCATATTTTCTGATTTTTATTTCCTCAAAACTTGTTTGAAAGTAACAGGCCATGCTTCTCTAGCCTAGCTCTGTGCCATTCATCCTTTGTTAAGAGTGTAAACTACTCACTGCCACTGAATTTTCTCTTTCAAATTACTGGGAGAGTATTTTCCCCCTTGGCTTTCTATTTCAGTCTAACATAGGCGACCAATAGTTTTGTGTTAGATAAAAGCATTGTTTCATTTCTTAAGGTGAAAGTATTTTATTTATTTTTTAAAATACTTGAGCCAGGTGGGCTGGCACACACCTTCAATACCAGCAGTAGAGAGGCTGATGCTAGAGAATCACTGCAAATTGGAAGCCAGTCTGGGTCATGTAATGAGTTCAAGGCCATAAAGAACTGTACAGTGAAACCCTGTCAAAGTAAATACATACTCCCAAAGAGAAAGCATGCGGAAGTTCTTTTTGGAATAGAATTACTTGTTTACTAGATTCTTTAGGGTTTGTAATGTAGACACTAATATAAGATCACCATGAAAATTTCAGTTATTTCTGAGAGAAATAAATTAGATAAAAAGCTCATGCTGGCAGTGAAAATAAGAACTTCTGCTGTTTTTCTAAAATTTGGATCAGAGATCATTCCACGACAGCTGCACTACAGTTTGGACATCTATTTGGACAGTGAAAGAGGAATCACTGTACTCTGAGAGTGAGAATAAAGTAGACTGTAACTCAAGCCAGTTCCTAAAAGGCAGACCATTGGCTTACACTCACAGGTATCTATTTTATAGACTTTTTATTGAGTGAGGATGATACATTATTGTAAGCAAGCTCAAAAGAGAAAAGAGCAAACTGTAACAAACAGTCCCCCTCCAATCTTCAATTGGAAGATTACCAGTAGCCACGGGAGTCTTGTCACTCTCTCAATCAGATATATCATTCTTCCTGTGAAGAGGTACTTACAAGGGTGATAGGAGAAGCTAAAATAGCTCCCTTCCCCATAACATCCAATGGAAAAATTTCCATTGTAGGAACCCAAGAATTTTAGAAGAAAACACTCCACAGTTCAGCCTTTCAAGCTGTCAACCTGGAAGGTTTGGTTTTAAAAATAAGGAATTTGTATATATACCTGTATATACATCCCTACATATATTTATATATACATTTCTATATATTTGTGTATATATGGCTAAGACATTGGGTACATTAATCATTATAATTATTATAGAGCTGTTGTTAAGGATGGTGCTCACTGTGTTACACTTTTGTCTCTTGAAGAAAACACATAGAGAGCAGATCACTTTGTTTTTACTTGCAGAATTTGTTCTACTTTCCTAAGCAGCTTCAAACATGAAAAGTCTAAGTCATCCCTTTCCTGGAAGTGCATTCCCTTCCTGATTCTTGATCTCAGAAAATGGTACAGTCCACCAAAGACATGGTGCTGTGCTCATGCCTCCTCTCTCTTTTTTATGGTGTACCCACAAACACTAAGTTTTATAGATTCGATTTGCACAACTACCTTAGTTGCTTGGATAATAACATCGTTCCATTGTCTTTGCTTCTGATATTTTTCTACTCCAGGAAGCATTTTTGAACCATTTATCATAATGTTAAAGACATCTAATTAAAATTGATATTCATTTATTGACCTCACAGAATGAACTGTCAACGCCAAGGAGGTAGAACTGTGTCAAGGACATTAAGATTAATATCCTTAGTTTTCCATCTTTATGTTAAACATCTACAAATTCATTCTATTTTTGTCAATGCCTGTAATAATATAGGACCTGTGTATTACTTTAAGTGCTAACTTTCCATGGTATTTTATATTTTACATATTTTTGGATCTCAGCATTAAAGTGCTTATTTACTTGATTCCACATGCATTTTAGGTACAAATTTCTTTTGGAGTTAAGCAAGACACAAATAAATAACATAAACTAAATCAACAAAGAGACCTAGTCTCACAGAATATCTGCCATGTCCTTGGGAACAACCAGTTACCCATAAATTACATGTGGGAGCTATTAATCTTGTTCAGTGTGTGTCCGTGGGGTTTATGCTCCTTTATACCTGTGGCCTCTGTGATGTAGCATGCTTCAGTCCTACTCCACCTGACACCAAAGCATTAATACATTTACTTACAGAAAGCTCTTTTATTTCATGCTTCACATGCTCTATGGTTTTGACCTTTCAAACAGCATTAATAAATGTCATAACTGTCTTTGACCTCATCATCTTCAAGAGATGCTTCAAAAAGCACTGCTGAGAAGTATAACATTTTTTAAAATAATTAGAAAAACTGTTATAGATCAGTGAAAAAATTTCAATAGGAAGTCTCAGTTGTTACCCAGAATCCTTAGGGTATCTGCAGACATTTCTGGGGCTCCTAGGAGGGGAGAAGTTTCAGGTGATAGACTGATATTCCTCTCCACGCTGGGTCTCTGTTACAGTCATAGAATTTCAACCAGGAATGTTGTGGAGAGGTTAAAAATATCTATAAGGGAACTATATGACTTCCAATATTTGAATCTGTTAGAAGAATTTTTACTTAATCCAATATTTCTCCCTCTCCACATCTTGTTAGAAATCTTATACGCAAAACCCCAACTCACAAAAAGTCACCTTTATTATTTTCATTTCCTTCCCAGATCCTTCGTTCAATGTATTCTTGTATTTTGGTTGGTCCTACATTGACCTCCAAGTTTTATCTAGATTTCCTTAGGATTAATCACTTTGTTTAAAAAAAGGTATTAGTCATCTGCTTGCAGGAAGACCAGTATTTCAAAATATAATTCTTTTAAAAAATGTTAAAGTGTCACTGGCCTTATATATGTGAGACAGAATTGCCTTTCATTAAAGCAAGTCATAGAAATGAAATATTAAGTACATAAGTACTTGAAAAAGAAAACATAAAAATGAAATTTTTTAATAGTTAACTTTGATTCAATCGGTGGTAAAGACAATCTGGTACTGAAGAAATATAAATGACATCCCCATGGCTTCCGATTCACTTAATCAGGGAAACTTCAAGAGCACATATCTCAGTGCACAGGGAACAGTTGTTATCAAACAGCTGGCAAAATACCTAAAGAGGGTTATTTTCATTAGAAAGATTTTTAAAATCTACATTTTCAAACAATTAGATGCACTTAATCTCCATCTGCATGATCACTACTACTCCATTGTCTATTTTAGAAGATAAAGTGCAGGCACCACAGTTTCCTAGATGAACCAGAACGTTTCCAGAATGATGGAAAGTATTCCAGCCCACCGAGTATAAAATTAGATCGCTGAATGACTGTGGCTGGCTCAGACGCCGAGGTCACGATGACTCTTCCTTATGCTAAGCAGATGAAATGTCAGAATAAAATCATAGCCTGGCTTTAGTTATGAATCTTAAATTAGGTGAGATAAAAAACCTTTTGAAGTGTCATGTAGTATGATTTAAGTTCATATCTCTTTATTCTTACCCAGGGTACTGGAAATCTTATTATATACCATGAAGGCAACTTGCTAGCTAAGCTGACTTTAAATGAGCTTGTGTTCACCCTATGGGACCAGCCAAACATGCTTTCCCTGCAGTTAGTTTATGATCGTAAGCATGCTGTTGGATTTACACCTTGCTTTGCACTGATTGTTAATACTGTAACTGGTAGGCAACAAACCCCACGAACCCATTATGTCACTTAGTACATAATTAACTACAATTTTGTTTTCTTGTCCTACTTGCCCCAATGACAAATCACATTTAATTTGAAAGGCGGGTAAATCAAATATTGATGAGTGAATTCAAATTTGCTTATTGTTTGGCAATTTAAAATTAAGATGAAAACTGAAATTTGGAGAAGAAAGAGGGTTTGCTGTATTATGGTCCTATTTTTGAGTCTTCATTGTGCTACACCTTAATTCCCTGATTTGAAGTCTGTTTGCCAGGAAGGGTTTAATGCATCAAAGTCACTATATTTTGCTTTTTTTGGACACTCTTCGTAGTATGTGACCCTAAATTATTTACTCATAGTTACCATCATTATATTTTTAATATATTTGTAAGTTAAAAACCTATTAGTATGCTACTATTAGATACTACAGGGTTGCTAAAATTTTTCATAGATTGTAGGCCATCAATATTATATGTTCTTCAGCAGTCTAAAGTTTGGACTATATCATATTTTTAACAAAATAGAACTTGGATTTGAAATACTTCATTTTCTATGTCAAGACTTGGGTTAGCTTCTCTCTCTCTCTCTCTCTCTCTCCTCCCCCGTCTGCCTTCCCTCTACAAGACTAAAACCTTCAAAGCTTAAAGCAGGAACAGCATCCCCCCGACTTTTCTCTTGAGTTACCTGGGAGAAAATAAAACCCAAGACACCTCATTTACATTACTTTATAGCACTGTCACATTTCTCTCTTTCTTTCTCTCCAATTCCCATCGACTTTCATGGATTGTTATCTTGTGGAAAAGACATGCATCAACATGTAAACACACATACAAAGACACCGACACATGCATGTCATCTACATATTGCTTCTAATAAGCAGAAGCTATATCCAAATGTGCAGTTCCAATGTTTACTAGTTGTAAAATAGTTTATTTTAACAAACACTCTTCGAATTCTATTTAAATATTTAATTTTGCATTATATAGAAATAGGTCAAATCTACTCAACATCTCTTAATAACTTTTATATTAATAGGATATTAAGCATGATACCCAGCTTCATTTTTACATGCCAAATTTTCCAACCTCCTAATTATATTTTCTTAATTAATCTTTAATCATTTTCTCCTGTAGAATTTTAAATCTGTCTTTATCCAAAAGGAAACGTTATGTATCCAAGGGAAAATAATTATCTTCATTTGAATCACTTGAAAGTATTGCTTCTAGGTGTGATGAAGTGAGAAAAATGTTTCAATTAAAAATGATGACCGTAAAAGGCCTGATGCTGCTAATTCCACTCTAGATCCTCCTGCTTTCTTTGCACACACTCACCCCTTCTTTCTTGCTGTTGTCTGGGTCTGTCTGGAAGTGCTGTGTCTAGAGCCCTGTTAGTGACACTGTCATGACTTCCTGTGTGTCCTGAGTCATTTAAAAATATTTACCTTTCATGGTCATTTTGACTCTGAGCAGGGATCAGAAGTTGCACAGTGCCAGATGTGATGACTAAGCTGGATGGGGACACAGTGTTATATTTTTGTTTGGCAAAAAATGTATTAAATGTTTTGAATCAGTTTCGAATGTGCAGGAAGCCAAGAAGAAACATAAGAAAGGGGACTTCCAGAAATGCTTCAGAAAGTGGCAGGAACTATGGGAAAAGGGTGTGTGAAGCAAACGAGGTGTGTTTTGAGGGACATTAAGAGCATTGTACCTGTTATTATAATATTTTTTGAAAACATTCACCATACTGTGTGACTATTCTTTGCATCACATTTTGATAGGTATATCTATAATTTTAATAAGGTTATTATTTCCAATCAGATGTGATTTGATATCTAATGTTAAGTTTGAATCACTTGGATGATAGCCAGAAGTTTGATTATAGAATTTTATGGAACCAAATTTTTTACAGGAAGGTAAAAATGGAATATTTCAGTTCATATTAACTACTTGAAAAGTGTTTAATCTGTCAGGCACTGAAGGAGATGGAAACTGAAAATAATTTATTTATATTTGTTATGTTCTAAACGTGTCCTCTTAAACATCCTATGTTAAAATCTAATCACTAGTGTGATTTGAGGACATTTGTGGACATTTGAGTGACATTTGAGGACTACAGTATGATCACATTCATCAGTGTGTGCATGTATTTGTGCATCACACAACTTGATTTTCGTATTTTCCATACCCTTGCCCTCCCTACAAACCCAGCACCGTATATACATAAGCTTTGTCTCCGTTTTTTCCTTTTTACTATCAAATTTATTTCTTTCCCTTCTTTACTTTGGGAATGAATATGTGTTGCTCATAACCATCCCCATTTATGTTATTTTGCAACTGCCACCTAAATGGACTGAAGCAGTAACTCCAGCCTCAATAATTTCAATTTTCTTCAATATTAATTTTTATAATCTAGTTGTACAAAAGTATCATCAAAGGCAGTTCCTAAAAATCATGGTGTCTAAACATTTCTGATATGTAATCTCTAGGTCTCTTGATTTAAGATGTTCCTAGATGCTAATTACATAGCATTTTTTGAAAAAAAACTTTGAGCACCTGGAATGTTCATTCATTGTAGATAGAAATGAAAAAATGGTACAACACACAGGAGAGTGGTTTTCTGATTTCTTACAAAAGTAAACATTTTCTTATCAAGAGATATAAAAATTAAATGTCTATGTATGAATCTAATATTTGGAAATACACATTTTCTCAAAAACCTTCATGTGGATTTAATGAGATCCTTGTTCATATCCACCAAACCTGAAACATATCAACATATCTTTAAATAGAAGGATACATAAAGAAACTGTACAAACATATTACAATGAAATATTGCCTACTAATAAAAGGAAACCTGTTAGACAAACATACAAAAATGTAGAAGATTCTTATATGCATGCTGATTATAGAGAAAGCCATATATTGTAAGATTACATTTATACATCTTAATTCATTCAATCTAGTGTTAAAAATACTCAATATTGGGTGGCCTATGAAGGAAACTCAAAATGTATTTCTCACAATTCTGGAGACTAGGAAATGTAAGACTGAAGTGCCAACTAAGTCATTGTCTGAGGATCCCCTTCCCGGTCCATAGACAGCTGACTTTTCCTCTATTTCATCACAGGCAGAAGGGGCATTGTTTTCATAAGGACATCAGTACTATGTATGAGGACACACAACCTAATGAGTTCCCAAAGGTCCCATCTCCTAATTCCATCATCTTGGGGTAAAGATTTCACCATAAAATGTATAGGGAACATAATAATAGAGTATATTATATACTCAAAATGCAAAAAATAAATTCTGGAAAAAGATGAATGCTAACTAAGGTTTGCAATAAAGAGTTGATTATATAAGGGAGAATATATATAGATATATAGATTTTTTTTTAAGGTTTTTTTAGACAGGGTCTCGCTTTGTGGTTCAGGCTGGCCCTGAGCTCAGCCTCAAACTCACATCACAGCAATCCTCCTGCCTCTGCTTCCGGAGTGCTGGGATTACAGGCGTGAGCCACCATGCCCGACACTGTGGTATGTGGTACTGGTTGCTGCTGGGGTGAGTCTCCACGCCCAGTATTGTTATGTGGTTACCGGGGATCAAACTCGGGCTCTTGCCCTTGCAAGACAGGCGCCTGAACCACTGAGCTATATCCCTGGCCCATAAGGCAAAATATTTTTGTAGGGATGCAAAACCATTTCACATGATCCAGTAGTGGGAGACACATGTCACTGCATTTATTGAACCCATGCATTTCTAATGTAGAGACAACTTTAATGCAAATGACCATGTAAGTATTTAGGTAGTACAGAGATGCTATGATAAAATGCAGATGAAGAAAGAATCTAACTTTATTACACATGTGTGCAATCCGCTTTATGAATAGGGTCAAGGGAAAGAGGAACTAACCTGTCCTTTTGGAAACTGGTGGAGACAGTAGAATTCTAAGGAAATACACATCAGCATTGGACTTTGGCTAATAAACTGATCCCCAGGAGAATGTGCACTAACAGTTCCAAAATTACTACTTATGTATACTTGAACTGAAGAGTAGAGATCTTTCAATGCCAGAGTGAGAAGTTCCAAATGCTCATGGAAATATATCCAGAACAACATATGTAGTAAGTGATTTGAGCTGGACATATCAGTTTGAACTCACATTTAGCTTTAAAGTACAATTACTTTTTATTTTACAAAAAATCTAAAATAAAACTGGATAACAAAATAGTAATGCTTATAGATACTTTAATATATCTAGTTTACTATGTATAGTAATTATGTATTTCTCTATAACCTGACAGGGCATAGAAGCAATGGCATCCCAAGTATAGGGACATGTATCACCCCTGACTTAGTGTGAAACACTATTTCAAACAAAAGAATTAGATTTCTCTGGAGAAATAGCTGTTCTATGACCAGGGCAGAAACCATGCAAGGTAATCCTGGCACATCTTGTGCTATCCGAATGTAATACAGTGCCCAAAAATTACAATTACAGGAGTACATCAAAGAGACACCATAGTCAAATATAACTAAAATAAAATATTATTAAATTAAAAATGTAGAGGATTAAATCACTGTGTCCACACTGAATCAAATAAATGTCCCTTTTAGAGAATTTACAATTAACTCAGATAAATACTTGTTCAGAGAATGAAAAAAGGAAAAGAATATTTTTAACAGAGGACAGTTTGCAACAACTGATGATAATGCTTCCAACACTGTCCAGATCAAAGACTAGAAAAGTCTGCAACAGTTTCCCCACCACAAGAAGTGTCAGGAAATGTGTCGACTAAATGAGTGTAGTATTCTGCACAGGCCTCAGAAGACGAAAAGGATGATGGGTAAAAATGAAAGCCATCTTTTGGTGAGAGTTGGCAAGGCCTTCATGCTGAGATGTAACTTTTTTAGATTTTAACTGTCATTTTTTTTTCTCTTTTTGTTTTTGAGACAAGATCTCTCTAAGCCTCTAAGTTTCCCAGGCTAGACTTAAATTTCTGACTCTTCTGCTTGGTCCTGTCAGAGCCCAGGGATTTGAAGCTTACACTACATGGCTGACTCACTAAAATAATCTTAGTAATACATGAATTTTAGTTTATAAAAACTACTCAACACTTTTCTAGTAGTTCATATAAACATGTGATGTAAATATAAGGTCTTAAAATTATAGGAAACTGAGAATAGTGTGTATTAAAGAGATCTGCTTTATCTTCACAAATTTTCTAAACCTAAATATTTATTTTTCTTTTTTTTAATTGAAATCTTTATTGGTACATTACATATACACATCATGATTGCACTCCATATTGGGGATTTGTACCAGTATAAGACAAAACTTCATTCTCATTTTTTCCCATAGCCTTACCCACCCGACCACCCCCCTATATACATAAAATTTGTTTCCTTTCTATTTTGTTATAATCTCATTATTTTCCCCCTTCACCCTATAAATCTAAATATTTCTAAAGTCAACTTTTAAATTAAACCCAAGTCATGAGTCATCATGACATTATATTAGTACTTAATTCAATGTCAATTTCAGTTTTAACAAACTTACCTTTCTTAATTATCTAGAAATGTTTATTCATTTTATTGTTTTATTATATTAAGGGAGCCTTTTATTTTGAGACTATACTTATGGATTTTGAAGTTTTAAACACCTAAGTGACTTTTTCGTTAATTCAAAATAACATTTGAATTTTAAATTGTGCAATTTTAAAAAGTATCAGTACTCAAGAATTTAAATTAAAACTAAATTCTTACATATAATTAGTAACATGCCTTGCCAGGCTAATGCAAATAATATAACTAGTTAGTAGAGGGGGTCAGATAAAAAATATGAATCTCTGTCATTCGGTTCATTTTTTTTATCTTGTCCTCAAAATATTGCTAATCATCTCTTTCTATTTTTAGCCCTGTTCTCTCAGTCTTAGGTATAAATTAAGAATTCCTTCAGTCTTATGCTGACATCACTGGGAATAAGTCAGAATACAACTTGAATAATCTACAATATAGCTGTTTCTAAAAAAATTTACAGCTGCAAAGAATGTACTTTGAAATACAGTGCTTATAAATGTTTAGCAATTATTTTTTTCAACATTTCATGGGATTTAGCTTAGGAAAATATGTGTTTCATTTATATAGAATATTTTTATAATAAATCATAGAAATACAGACATTGTCTTTTTTCTTTGAAATATAAACCATTTTAACCAAAATAAGGCCCACATATAGCACCTGTTCTTATCTAATAGGCAGTAATGGATCCTTGGTAAGGTTTTTAACCTAAAGATTTAATATTGCATTGCAAAGACTCTAAAAGACTTTAGCATGTGAGAAATCTATGCATGAATCAGATGACTTGTATAATGGTTGCATAAACAGCATCCAAAATAACACATATTTCAGTACAAGAAGAGTATGCAATTGTGAGAGACTTTTTTTTTTTTTTTTTTTTTTTTTGAGACAGGGTCTCTCTTTGTAGTTCAGGCAGTCTGTAAGCTCAGCTTTGAACTCACAGCAATCCTCCTACCTCTGCCTCCCCAGTGCTGGAATTACAGGCGTGAGCCACCAAGTGCAGCACTGTGGTATGTGGTACAGATTGCTGGTGGGCGTGACTCACCACACCCGTTATTGTGTATGTGCTTACTGTGGATCTAACCCAGGCCCGTGTGCTTGCAAGACAAGTATCAGAACCACTGAGCTAAATCTCCATCCTGTGAGAAACTTTTTGAAAAATAAAGCTGACTGTTTACATTTGTCTTACATTTATCATTTTCTATCAGAGTTGTGGCTCAGGAGAAGTTGATAACTGCATCTTGTCAGGGGCGGTCGAGCACATTCACTTAAGAGAACATTGGAATTAGTTAGGTTACATTATCTCATCAACATCTCCACTTCTTTAAATTATATTCATTATAATACCATTTCATACAAAATATACAGTGAGTGACAAAAGATTAGATTTATACTGAACTTTATAATAAAACGATTTTGAATAAATTTATTTTCTAAAAAGTTACTCTGCCTCCTTACACTTATCAGCATTTCTTTTATTATAATATATAGATGTACAAATCATATAATTTTGTTGTTTATTAAGATATAATATACCAAATATATTTAATTTAGAATACATTTTAGCTTAGTTTTTTCAAGCCATGTCAGCAAATTCTCAAGCTAGGAGTGATCTTCTCTGACAAACTTTTTGAAATCTTTTCTCAGTCTCATGGTATATTAACTTAGTACTGTTTGACTAAGATAATCTTATAGTAGCAGCAACATCTTGAAATACAGAAGTTTTGTCATGTGAAAAACCAGCTATCTTTTCTTTGAAATAGTAGGTGTATTAATGGCTGGACCTGGATGATTCCACTTTATTTCAAAAAATTTGAAGAAAAAACTAAGAACAATTTCATCAAGTAAAAAGAAAATGATAGAAAAAATAAACAAAACTAAAAAGCTGATTCTTTGAAAATATCAATGAAAGTGAAAAAAACATAGCTAGTCTAATAAAAGAAATAAAAGAGAAAACCAAAGTTATTAATATCATGAATGGATGAGGGTCACCATTGCTGATACCATATCTAAAATAATTATAATATGATAATTATTGATTATCATATTATAATTATTTATAGATATTTTACAGGCAGCTCCTTCACAGACATCTTCATGTCTGTGAATTCCAGAGTTTGGATGAAACACCATTAACTTAGGATCAGAAGCTGCTGAAACTCCAACACAGAAAAATCAATGGAATGGATAAATTGACATCTATTATATAAATTTAATTGCTAATGACAAAAAGAAGTAAAGACATTGCAAAAAAGAAAACCTATACATCAAAGCCTTAAACAACCATTAGCAAATGAAATCCCATAATGTGTAAAGGTGTTATTTTCCACACTCAGTAACATTTGTGTTAGATATTCAAGGAAGGCACAAAAATCAGATTTCTATTATATGATCCAGTACATCATCAGGTTAAGATGTGAACAGTCTTATGATCATATCAGTTAGCAAGGAAAATGTGGTAACATCTGACACCCACTCATAATCCTTAGCAAACTTGGAAATAGAAGTCATTTTCACTATCTTACAAAATAAGAACTCTAAAAGTACAGTAGTTAACATTATAAGGTGAGAAATTACAAGTTTTCTCTTAAGAATCAGTACAGTTATGAATGTCCTTTTGCTAATTTATGATATTCAATAATATCAGTAAAGATGTTGGAAGTAAAAATATTGACTTACTTAACTTTGGAAGTAAGTTCAGCCTGGAAATCAAGTCAGAAAGAAAGTACTGTACCCCTGAAATCTTGTTCATCTAGTTGTTTCCCATTTAAACCAAGAAATCTAATAATTCTATGTACTTGCATACATGTATATGTAACTGAAAAATTGAGTCAATAGGTGGTGAAAAGTGGAATCCAAGTTTCCTACTTGTGCAGTTGGAATTTAGATAAAGAGGAGCCTACAATTTTCATGTAACTATAGATTAAGGTTGAAGACCTTTTGTGGCTAATTTAATGCAAATTTAAATTGTGCTATATATACACACATAGAAAAGCACACATATATTTATTAATCTATACACATGTATTTCTTGCATTGCCGTCTGATAAATTCTAAAGGAAATAGCGCACAGCATCATCAATGGTACCTGGTTCCCAAATTTTTATTCCTTATACTCTCTTCAACAGAAGAAATTGAGTCTCCTTGGGAAATCGCTGATGTCAGGACTATGATGAGGAACACACTAGGTCAGTCTAGACCAGGGTCTGTAATGTTCTGTCAGAAAATAGCATTTGCAAGAAAAACAGTCTTCATTGGTGAGATTCAAAAGCAAAGAAGACCCGTCTCAAAATAGCTTCTCTAGCTCAAAAATGCTCCCCACTCTGAAATGATTTGAAAAACAAAATAAATTAGATGAATTGAATTATATTTCAGAGAACGAAATAATTGTTAATGCAAGCAGATATAGACAAATGATTGAACAAATAAATAATGATATATGAGACAAATCTCCTTTGTAAAATTATTCCATGTATTTTTCATAAATACTATCTTCACATGCAAGGGAGGCATAAAAATTCAGTCTTTAAGTGTGGACTGCACGTAGTACTTTTCCTTCCAAAAAGTACAGGATAGAAGCAGCATAAAAAAGAGTAACTTCACAGTCATATTTAATATATTCTATTTACCTTCAGGTAAATCAGCAATGTTTTACTTGATTTCTTTTTGGAAAGTATAATATATACTTTAAAAGATGTTCTTTTTGTATCCTAATAGAATAAGTATTTTTGAACTACCTTTGACCTACTTGGTTTTCTCCTCTGTCAGTGTTGGAAGATTTAAATAAATCTCACATTATTATGTAGCTCTGAGTTTAAATGGCCTATTTTGTTCTTTATTTTATTCTTCATAAACATTTAGAAAATATAGCTCAAATTATTTCTAAAAGTAGCATTGTGATTTCCTGGACTCATTTACCTTTTGAACTCACTTTCCTGAGGACATTTTTATTTGTTATCATCAGTAAAAATCAATATCTTGAAGTTTATTTTTTGAACAAAGTGCTTTCCTTTCCCCACTGTTTATGTTTAAGAAATTCTTACCCAAAATGTTCCCTCTTCTTTTGAGTAATGCCATGTATATCCTCTTAATATCTTATATATACAATTTCTACTGTAAAGATAATTTACATTTTTTTCCAATTCAGAGGGAATATAGTCACAAGTAATTTCTAAATAACATTCATGAGGTTATTATATATCTAGAAAGCAAGGATATTAGCTCAACATTAAGGAAATAATTTTGATGTGTTACATGAATCTTGTCTCTAGTTCTCTGATTTTTAGAGGATGATTTAACTATGTAGACATGCTCACATTTTTAAAAATGCAATGAAAAGAAAGATATAAACCATGAAACAAATAATTGATAAGATGGACTTCATTAAAGTTAAAAGCTTATGTTCTGCAAAGGGCATGATCAAGATGAGATGATAAATCATACACTGTTAGAAAGATTTGTAAAAGACATATATCTGACAAAGGATATATATCTGATATTTTATCCAGAATATACAAGGGGATCCTTGATCTCAACTGTAAAGAAAAAAAATAAAACCCAAACAATAACAACAAATAAATTAAAAATGGCCTAAAGGTTCTATGTTTAGAAGATGGACAGAAGACAAATTAACCCATTAAATGATACTACCTATCATAGCATCCCAAAAATGCAAATGTAAACACTGAGATGTGTCTACATACTTATCCAAATAGACAAAAACACAACACCAAACACTTGAGAAGGATGTGGAACAGGTGAATTGTCATTCATGTTCATTGTAATGCAAAATGGCACAGTCTTTGGAAAAGAATTTGGCAGTATCTAATAAAATTAAACTTATTCTTAGCAATCTATCAGTCATACTTTTTGATGATTACTTGGAAAAGTTGGTAACTTATCTCCACACAGAAATGGTCTACATGTGTAGCTATAAATTAATAATGATCATCTAGATTATTAATCATGGCTATCTTTCAATATAACTATGTGTAAAGCTTCTAAGCCTAATTCAAAATTACAAAAAGTAGGAAGAACCTGAGTGTTCTGTACCAGGTGAATGAACAAACTCTGGTGCATCCAGTTATTGGAATATTATTTGTTACTAAAACTAGAGAATGAGTTATCTAAAGACAAGAATCAAAAAACAGAAGAATCTTAAATATACACTTCTAAGTCCAAAAAGGCAATCTGAAAAGACTACATATTATATGATTCCAGCTATATTCTAGAAAAGGCAGAACTTGGGCCAGGGATTTAGCTTAGTGGCTCCAGTGCCTGTCTTGCAAGTGCAACATCCAGAGTTTGTTTCCCGGTAACCACATACAACGATGTTGGGTGTGGTGACACATGCCCACCAGCAATCAGTAGCACATACCACAGTGCTGGGCATGGTGGCTCAGGCCTGCAATCTCAGCACTCGGGAGTCAGAGGCAGGAGAACTGCTGAGTTCGAGGCTGAGTTCAGGGTCAGCCTGAACTACAAAAGCAAGACTATGTCTCAAAAACTAAAAAAGAAAAAAAAAAAATGGAAAGGCAAAACTTTGGAAACAGGAAAAGCATCACTGGTTTTCAGTGAGGAGCACCTTTTGCTGCCCTGAAAGACACCCTGACCCTGAATACACTGTGTATATGCGGTGTAGTATACTGAGTATACTGCAACATGTCATCACATTTCCCAAATGCATAGAATATATAACATCGAGAATGAATGTGAACTGGGTGCAGTGGTCTAGCACCTAACACTAGTAGTGAAAGAGCCTGGGCCACAAAAAATGCGAGTTCAGATCTTGTCTGATCAACTTAGCAAGAGTATATTTAAAAAGTAAAAGCAAAATGAAAAAATCTGGCGATGTATCTCAGTGGTTATAGCACTTTGAGGTTTGATTCCTAAAACTAAGAGAAAAAAAGAATGCTCTTTAATATGAATTAGGGACTTTACAGATGCGGATATACTCTTATCAGTTGTGATAAATTTGTTAGTGTTAGGAGATGTCGGTTACAGAAATAGCTATCTATAGGGAAATTTCTATGCTTTTCCCTCAGCTTTGCTTTAAACTTACAACTGTTCTAAAAATAAATGCAATGTGGATATTTTCTAAAAAATGATTGATATTTTATTTGTATGATTTTATGTTCATTTTTAAATCAGTTTACTTTGTTTGCATTTTCACTCTCATACTTCCCATGTTACATTCCACATTTTGTCTCTTCTACCTATTTACCATAAAATAACTGATTTCTTAAACATTTTTTACTTCATTGAAATACTAGCACGGAAATTATTTGATGAGCAGTTTCTCATTATTAAGCATAATGTTTTCCTTTGTATTACTTCCTGTTTATGTTAATATCTTTGATTTTGCTGACTGTAGCACCCACTAGCAACATTCATATATGAGATTTTTCTTTGTGGGGAGGTTGAGACGGGATCTGGCTTTGTCGTTCAAGTTGGCCCTGAATTCATTATATAGCCTAGGTTGTCCTTGAACTGTGCTGATCCCCCTGCCTCTGCCTCCCAACTACTGTAATTACAGTTGTGTCCTACTATGCCCAGCCATGTGAGATTATCCTATATCCAAGTGTATCCTATAGCTTTCAAAGAACTGCCTGCTTTGAATTTTTGAAAGTATTATCAATGGCGATGGGGTCTCAGGAAGGCTCCAAGGTTGCTGTGCGTTACCAACAAAGAACTGAGGATGGCATATGATGGTTTCTGTGTTATCTGCTTCTTTTCTTCAAGAATATTTTTGGTTTATTTCATGTACTCTGAGTAACTATTTTTAAAATAATATACAGAATAATAGTAACTATTGTTATTCTTTTTTTTAAAATCTTTATTGGTACATTAAATATACACATCATGGTTGCACTCTATAATGGGGATTTGTACCAGTGTAAGACACAACTTAATTCTCATTTTTCCCATAGCCCTACCCACCCTACCACCCCCACATATACATAAAATTTGTTTCCTTACTTTTTTGTTACAATCTCAACATTTTCCCCCTTCACCCTATTTTACATTGAGCATTTTCTATTTCACAATATATAACATACAATGCTAGGACTCATTTACATCTTTATTTTCTCATACCAGAGAAAAGATGCGATATGTACCTATCTGTGACCTATTTATTTCACTTATGAGGATATCCTCA